>JASSUY010028931.1:20863-38946 GCA_032466535.1 Forpus xanthops
CCCGCTGCGCCGCGGCGGGACCCGGTGCGGGGAGCGGGGACACGCGAGTCCCGCAGCCCCGTTTCCCACCGCGCTCCCGTTACACGAGGCGGCCCTTGCAGGCAGCGGGGACCCTGCCTCGCCCCGCGCAGGTGAGCGGGGACCTGCGGCCGCACCGCCCCGTCTTTGTCTCCGTCCTTTGTCCGCCCCGGTCCCCGCCTGGGGCAGGGGCTGCTCCCGCCTCCAGCCCCGCGGGAGCGTCCCGCACCGGGCACCCCGCATCACCCGCCCCTTGCCTCCCCCCGCGCCCCTCCCAGCCCCACCTCCCCCGCACCATGCACCCCAATCCCTCGGGATTCCCGGCGGCCCCGGCTCCTCTCCACATTCCCCCACTGCCTTCCCCCTGTCTCCTCCTCCTCTTCCTCCTCCTCCTCCTCCTGCATTCGGGTTTGAGCACCCGTGCCCCCCGGCACCGCTGCCTCTCCTCGCACCGCCGCTGCCCGGCCCCGCCTGCCCTCCGGGCTCAACCCGCACCGAGGAGCCGCGCACAGGTAGGCAGCGATGCTCACCCCGCGCCCAGCCGGGGGGTGACTCCCCCGACCTCACCTCCCTTTGCTCCTCACGGGGAGCGGGGGGCACTTTCCCACTTTCCGTGCGCCCCGGAGGAGACAAAGGCTGTGGGGGGGGACGGGTGCCCCGGTGGCGGCGGCACCGCTCAGCTGCGGGAGCAGAGCCCCGCGCTCGGACAGCGCCGGTGCGCGGTGCCTTCAGCCAGCCCTGTCTATTGTCACCGCGCCTGGAGCCGGCTCCGAGCACTCCCGGTCCCGCCGCTGTCCCGCAGCCCGGAGCGGTGCGCGGGGAGGGAGTCCCATTGCCCCGGGTCCCTGCTGCTCCCCACAGCCCCGAGGGGGGTCTGTCCTTCCCCGGCCAGAGCCAGCGGCAGCGCAGGGTACGGCCCGGCTCCGGATAGCGGCTGCGGGCTGAAGGGAGCTCTTCCCACGCAGTCATTGTGTTTGCGGAGCAGTGCGCTCCCGTGCACCGAGCCCCTGAGTACCCGCGGGTTGTTCTCTGCTGATAAAAGTGAGACCTCGTCTCTGAATTAAATCAATTTGGCATCAGTTAATGGCTTATTACAGCTGGTAATTCATCTTATGGGATTTAAGTGACATTTATCCAATTCACACCTGAAGTCTTCCTGTCAACCAAAGGCTTAATGGAAATGGGTTTGTATCCCCAGCTCCTCTCCCTTGCAGAAGGAGGCATTAATCCCACACCTTTTGATTCAAAGGGAGAATGACACGCAAGGAAAAAGGGGCAAAGCACAGTGTGTCTGTTGTGCCCGGCGGGACACATCCACTTCTTCCAGCAGTGAGGATCAGGCTCAATGTGCCCCTGTTCTCCCTGTCACACTGGTGGGTGCTTTCCAGCCGGGCAAGCAACGATCTCTGCTATTGATTGTGTCTCATTTGTCACTCGGCATTGTGCATTAAACTGGAGAGTCCTCTCTGCTCTGTTGCCAGCAAGTGACTATATCTTGGATGCTAATCTCAGCCTCATTGCTATTTTAATCTCATTATTGGGCAACGTAGACTCTATTTGATAGCAGGACGCCTATGATGGCTGTGTCAGCCACTTCTGGAAGTCCCAGAGGGAACCTGAGCAGAGGGTACTGCATATTCATTCATGCACCCCTCTTCCCCTCCAGTACAGTGTGACTTGCTGAGCTGCTCTGTCCTTCTCGCACTGAACACAGTCACAGGGACAAGGAATCTGTGGAGTCAGATTAATATGAACGGCAAGGTAGGGAGGAGAAGTGACGGTGGATATGGGAAGCCTAAGAAAGGGCAGCTCCAAAGAGGGACCCAAAAGAACCTCTAAAGAGAGACCCAAAAGAACCTCTAAAGAGAGACCCAAAAGAACCTCTAAAGAGGGACCCAAAGGAACCTCTAAAGAGGGACCCAAAAGAACCTCTAAAGAGGGACCCAAAGGAACCTCTAAAGAGGGACCCAAAAGAACCTCTAAAGAGAGACCCAAAAGAACCTCTAAAGAGGGACCCAAAAGAACTGGAGATTGGTGAGCAGGGCACTCAGAAATGTTGGAGAGAAGAAAAGTGCTGTTACTTTTGCCCTGGGCAGGAAAAGGAAAGGGTGCATATAAGATTACCTGTGTGCTTTTGGGGATTGCAGAAAGCTGGGAGAGCATCCTTTGAAATGGGAATGTCTCTTGGCAGATTGTTTATGAAGCATCCCAGCATTTGCCTTCAGAAGCAGAAAAACAGATGGAAAGAGACCCAGCAGGGAAGTGAAATCTCATTTATCTGCACAATGCCATCCTCCTGGCTCCAGCCAGCTCTCTGCATGTCAGCTACCAGAGTCTACCCCGTCCGTTCTGCTCCAGGCCTTCCCAAGCTCATCCATCACCCTGTGGCTTCTTATTTACAGGGGGCCTGGCACACAAAGCTGGGTTTATTGTCTAGCATCCCTGCCACACATACACATACATACAGCACCCACATAGATGCACACACACCGTGCCTATTGCTGCAGCTTGGGCTTGTCTGGAGTCCAGGAAATCTGCCAAAGTCTGAGCTTATCAGAGCCAAAGAGAAATCTGTCCCAGTGTACGTGCTTGGGTTTAGCTTGGTTCAGCCCTTGAGCATTCAAACTGCATCGTTTATGGTCTGGGATGACAAAGGGTCTTGGTATTCTCTATTTCTCAGTTCAAGAGTTCTGTGCCTCTTGGCTGTGGCATGAAGAACATGAAAAGTTAAAGCTAGGACTGTTGGGTATCATGGTTCAAGTGAGATATGTGAATGAACGGAGCTGAGCTGATGCTCCTGCTTTGTCGAATACGAAACAATTACAGGGGGGCAGTTTCAGAGCCTGTTTCAAAATCCAAGGGACACAACTGTATTTGTACAGGGGAAAAATGCCTGAGTTTGTGTGCGTTACAAGCAGAGAGCAGAGTAAGAGCAATTGTACAGGAGAGTCCAGAGAAAGAGACTCCCCACAGGGAAAATTACCCAAGATGCAAAAACCACCCCTAATTTCCCTTGCAGGATTGTGACCATCCAGTACCAACCCAAAATGGATTGAAACAGTGGCTGAGAGACAGCACTGCAACTCACTCATCAGCACTGAGCCTGCACCCTGGGAAGCTCTAAAGCCTTATCTTTGCTTCACACATTTTCTCCTTAGTAGTAGCCTTGCTACCTCAGAAAGCAGGTGGTTATAATCCTGAGGGTACAGAAAGGAAGTGCAAGGCGTTGTGTGGAGCAAGGAGCATGTAGGTCTGGTGTTGTGAAGAGCTATGAGGGCAGTTTAAGTTGGTAAAGTACTTCACCTATATCCTTTATTAATATATGAATCCTAAAGAAGAGGATGAATTCTGCGCTTGTAATGTGTGTATTTGGTTCAGAGTGATTTAAGAAAGGCATCTTTCAGACCTCTTTCTGCCTGGCATATGTCTCAGGGCAGAACTTACCCTTTAAGAGGAGGTGCATCAGCAGTGTGGGAACATCTCTGACCTCCACATCAGCAAGTCTGGTGCTAGCACTGTCTTTTATGGGCTGTGGTCCTCACAGAGTTGAAGGTGGATTTTACACAGTTGCTCAGACATTGAGGGACCTGAGCACACAGAAGAACTAGGGATGCTGTATTATCGAGCTGCCTTTTGGAAGTGTGAAGTTCACTGTTTCTGTAGGGTAAGGAAAATGAAGGAGGTTGGAAGAGGTTTCTAAAGTTAAAGACAGATGAAAGCATGGAAACAAGTGGTTAAGAGCAGGCTGTGTCCCTAGCACAGCAGCGTTGCAGTAACCTAAGGTACCAAAACTTTTCCACACACTGTTTTGGTTTCACAGGCTCAGCTCTCCCAGACCACAGTGCAGTAGAGGTGTTTATCTGCATTATTTAATGTGTGATTCCCAGAGACACTGTAGCACAGTGTGTTATCCTGCCCTCTCAGATAGTGCTGAGGCAACCCTGTGCTCGAGCTCCACTTTCATCCTGTGTCATGCCAACAAGACAGCTGGGCAGCTTAAATAAATACCCCCTGCACTTTGAAACAACCTTCTGTTTAACTGCCCTGAAGCATTTAGCTGCTTTCTGGCTCCTGCTGAAAGCCAGAAGCTGCAGCTAATGTGTCTGTCAGGTTCACCATCAAAGGGGCCACCTCTGTGTGAGGGAGATGGGAGACACCCACCTTGTATTCTCTTTGCACTTGTACTCAGTATTTTGCCTACAGATGAAAAGGTAAGATGCTGTTTCTAGATCTTTGAGTTGTTCTGAGTGATGCCTTGATCCAGTTGATTTGCTCCGATTCTCAAAGAGAAAGCCCTAGGAAAAAACAAAGAGCTGTGGATGCAGAGCTTGGGTTTTGCTGGGTTGCTATTTGTCCCGTAGGATTTGGAGTAGGACTTCAAGTGCTTTGTTACGAGATTTAGCTGTCAGTCTGTTTTTTCTTGGTCCCAAGTAGCTACCAAGAAAATACTATTCCTAGTATTCAGTTAAGAGGATGAAGGCATCAGCTCTAGGAGGCTGGGGCTGCTCTGATGGCAGAGGTTTCATTGACTCAAACCCCTCCACATCTGTCTCAGGTTGAAGGAAAAGAGGAAAAGAAGAAACAAGAGTTATTCTTAGGGTGTCTCCTGTCAGCTCCACAAAAAGGCACTGAGACTGGTCTCAAAGAATGTTACCTGCTGTCCTTCAGAGGTGACCGCTGCTGGTCAAGCAGCAGGGAAGCACAAGCCATTGTAACTATGGAGCAAAGTGGTTCACCTGGTGAACAAGCAGGTGGAAATCCAGTGCAACTGGATGCTGGAGTGCAGGAAAGACGGGGAGGAGATTGAGTGAAGAGCTGCGGCTGTACCTGGGATAGACTTTCTCAAATGTAAGCTTAGGTTTGGTTGTCTGACAGTCCCAGGAAACTGGCTTTAAGCTGCTCAGATTGAGAGGGGCAATCTGAGAGACCTGTTGCAAAGTGAAAGGCTGCACTGGAAATGCTGAAAATGCTTTTCCCCTTTTTGTGGGAAGGGATGGTGGAGAATAACTGAATTGGAGAAATCTAATCTGCAATGTCCCAAATGTTTATGTTTGATGACATAAACACAGGGATGAAGGAAGATCCTCACAAATATTCCAGTGGAACAGAATGAATGAGATCAGTCTGCAGCCACTGTGCTGAGGGACTTGGCCTCAGTGTTCCTTGGATTCACATTACCCTCCCAATGACAGGCTTACCTTGGTAGGGTGAGGTGAAGCGACCAGTGCAGGGTCAAGGAGAGAAGATGGGACAAGCTCAGTCTGCCTCCCTGTCTCTTGATCTTTAGGCCAGCAACTCCTGCTCTGCTAACAGCAGAGTTGTGTCTCTGTAAGGCACCAGCACAAAATCTCCAGTGTTTTTAAATCCCTTTGACCAGCTTCAGCCACCCTGAAGCAGTATGTGTGTTCATGTACATGTGTCTCTACCTTGAGCTGCTCAGGGCTGTTGCTGGTCCTTCGAGGCTGCCATCTGCTTCCAGTTCTGTTCATCTTGATGTCTTCATTGCAAGGACACCAGCAGTGAGGAGGGACCAGTGCCAGCCAAGCCTGGAATGCCAACCTGGCAGGAAAAGCCCTGGCCGGGCAGCTGGTGCTGTGCTGGAGCTGTGGTCCACAGGAGCCAGTCCCAGCCCCTCATATGGTGGGCTGTGAATGGGAGGGTAGGGGGGCTGCGGAGGAATCAAAGGGAAGTGTCCTGCTGATTGATGGCCCTCATTTGCACATGAAACTGGGACCCTTCAGTGCTGCAGGCCCTGCACGTGTGTCTCAGCTGCTGTAACCAGGGCTGGGAGAGGAGGTAACCAAGGAGGGAAGAACTCACTTCTAGCTTTGAGCACTGTAACTGTTTTCATCTAAGTGTCTTAGGTCTGAATCTTGCTTGCCTTTACAGTCCCTAAGGTTGCTTACTTTATTGGTTTTAATTGCAGGAGAGGCAGAGCACCCAGGATTATGGCAATTTCTTCCACCTTCTCTCCTTTCCTTTTCCTGTGCATGCTGGTTCTTTCTGACATCAGCCTTGCAGTCTCCCTGGACCCTGGCATGAAGCTCAAAAATGTTCCAGAGAACAACAACCATCTTCAAAACCAAGACGTGTGGCTGCAGCAGTCCAGAAGCAGCCACCACCACAAGCATGGCTTGGTCAAGGAGAGGGTCCATGCCATGCCTTCTAAAGGGCGGCCAGATGGGGAAGAGGCCCTCAGAATGGGTAGTGGAGCTCCTGCTGTGGACGAGCTGGCAGCAAAGGAACAGCCAGCAGCCCTAAAACAGAACAAGGATATGTTCCTGGGGTTTGAGTTCCCATACCCTGAGAGGGAGAATCAGTCCCCTGGGTCTGAGAGAGGAAAGAAGCAGAACCGAGAACATCGGCGCCACAGCCGCAGGGACAAGCTGAAACACCACCGAGGTATTTGAGTTCCCGGGCTGTTGGGTCACTGTGTGAGGGCAAGAAGATGCAGCTGTGGTTGAGCCACATGGGTGTGTGGAGGGTGTGGGATTTGTGCCTGCTCTGGGAAGAAATCTGCCAAACAAAAGGGGCACAAGAAAAAAGGGAAACTCCAGAATCCGAGGTTTTTACTGCTGGCCTCAATGTGGTGGAAATGACCTGGTTTGCCTTAAAGAGGAGCTCTGAACGTTCCAAGGACTTGAGGGGTTGTTTTGGGGTGGCCTGCTTTGGTTTGTTAGCAAATGGTTCAATTTATGAACAAACATGTCCAAGCCATGCTCAATCACTGTCTTCGAAGCATGACCAGAACTAGAAATAATACAAACCGCTACTCTGCTTGAAGATCAGTTTCTTCTCATCAGAGCTTGTATTCTGCTATATTTATGTTGAACTACAAAAAATACAGAGCTGAAATTGCCCTAATTGCTTCAAAATGTTGCTGTGTTTGCCCGGGACTGGTTTCCTTTGCAGGTCCAGTTGGGGGTGTGTGGCTCTGTGGTATGGTGTGGTAAACCTTTAGTTCTATTAAAGCAGGCGATTTGTGTCAATCTACTGTCTGTCGAGCTGGGTGTCAGTGTTCCTGAGTTCCAGCTATCACTTCTCCCTACGTCAGTAAAAAGAGCTCTATTATCTTCTCAGGGGACTGACGAATCAGCTCATGTTAAGCAATATAGAACAGTATGCAACAAAGCTGGTTTGAAACACCATTTGCACACTACAAAACAGGCCTTGTTTCTTTGGTTTAATTTAAGGGCTATATTTAAAGTAATCCCTTGTAAAAGTAAGGGTTAGGCTGTGAAAATATTCTTGTTTCAAGTTAGGTCCTCGCTTGAGCTAACCCACTCCTAAAATCAATTAAGGATGTGTTCGCATGCATCTGTGGCAGCTTAATCCATTGGTTTTAAAGTGGTTAGTCAGGTACATTTTGTATTCATGAGACCAGAAGAAGTTCCTTTCTTCTTGAGCATGAGACAGATGTATCTTCATGAAGGCATGATTATAGAATCAAAGAATGATTTGGATTGGAAAGGGCCTGAAGATCATCTAGTTCCAGCCCCCATGTCATAGGTAGGGACCACCTCCCTCTAGTCCATTATGTATGACTTAAGAGTGTAAAAATCAAGATGCATATATTCTGGACCTGATCTAATAGCACATGAGACTGTTTTACACTGGTCTGAACAGGAGTTCAGGGTGGTGGAAAACTGATGATGATATCTGAATTCCTTTGACTAGAATCTACGGCACTCGGAGAGAAAAGGGATGAGAAAGCTAACGCTACTATACCTATTGCCTTCTGCAGGGAAGACTCCTGATGCTGGGCCAAGCTCCCTATACAAGAAACCTGAAAGCTTCGAGGAACAGTTTCAACACCTGCAGGCAGAGGAAGCTACAAGTCTGACTCCCACTATGCTTCTCATCACTGCCCTGGAACTAGCTGTTTCCACAGAAGAGCCTCCTGTTCTTCCAGCCACATCACCACGGTCACAGGTAAAGAGCCAGCACTGCACCTCTGATGCAGACATTTATCTCCTGCAGATAAAGTCCAGTTTCTTTTTTGCTTCCAGTTAGAGGTCAGTGCTTTCTTAACACCAAAACCCTTGCTCAAAAGCAGCTTTCTGTCTGGAGACATCTAAGCACCTCTTCTTCACAAACATTTCCTTTCATTGCTTCTCTTCCTTGCACTACTTCTCCCTTATCTTTCAGTTTTAAGTACCAGAGAAGCAGTAGGAGCACTTGGCTGGAGGGACAGCATGTTCTAATGCTCCTTGCTTGTCTTTTGGCTTGCATATTGGAAACTTCCCTTTTGGCTGCAGCTGCAACACAGGAAAGCTCTTCCCTTTAGAAAACAAGATGACAAGAATTCCCAGTGGACAAGATAGCGATGGAGCAGGGGGAATTGTAAAGTCTTTTTAATGTCTAAAACCATCGGGATAACTTGCAGAGACTCAGGGTCACCACACAAGTGTAATCTGTTGTCTGTTTGGTTTCTTGTGGTTTGCAGGCCCGCCTCAGGCAAGATGGGGATGTGATGCCCACCCTAGATATGACACTCTTTGACTGGACAGATTATGAGGATCTCAAACCAGAAATGTGGCCATCTGCTAAAAAGAAAGGTGCTAAACCTCCCCGTCTTCTTTCCCAAGGTCCTTCTGTAAGGCTCATCCCTTATTAGTGTTCACAGCTGTGATGAAGGATGTGAGATCATAGTGGTGGGGAAAGAGAGAAAAGGCATAATGCTGATTGTTTTGTACTCAATTTTAGCATGTTTCTCATTTTGGATGCATAGTTTGAGGGCAGAGGAAGAATGATAGATGGAGGGTTGAGAAATAGGGAGGAGATGAAGGTTTAGAGTTCAAACTCTGCAAGTTTGAGGCTGTTTTCCCTGGAACAATATAGTCTCCAAAATGAAAACACTAGCATGAAATTTTCTGTTGGGATCTGTTTGTTTTCCACAGAAAAACGCCGCAGTAAGAGCCTCACCAATGGAAATGAAACAGTGATGGCTGAAGGAGAGCCCTGTGATCATCACCTTGACTGCTTCCCAGGTCAGGATCAGTTTTGTGGAGTCATTCCTCCAACCATGAGATAGTCTGAAACCCAACCCAGGTTCTAATACAGCATCCTGATTTCTAGTACTGGCAGGAAGTGGCATGCAGGGGGAAGGGCAGAGGCTTTCTAGGTGTGTTGTGGAGACAATCAATGCCTGTACCATGGAACTCATGGGGGTCAGTAGCCCTACAGGGGAAAGGGGATAAATGAGCTGTGCTGAACCTTGTTCCTGTGTTACAGGCTCTTGCTGTGACTTGCGTGAACACCTCTGCAAACCACACAATCGAGGCCTTAACAACAAGTGTTATGATGACTGTATGTGCACTGAAGGTAAGCTTAGCTCTTTGCTCTCCCCCTTCCAGCTGGCTTCATAGTTGGCTGTGGTGACTCAGAATAGTGATTTGAACATGAAAATAGAAGCCAAGCTCTGCTGCTTTTAGCCTTTCCCTGCCACTGATTAACAGTGTGACCATTGAGGCATCTTGTTTTCCCCTTGAGAACAAAAATCCCAATATCTATAACCCTAACAGAAGAAGCCACAATATATTAATACTTCAGTGATGCTTTCAGTTATCACAGGTTATAAAAGCAGCCTCCTATCCTTGTTTTGCATGACCTTATGACTCAGCTTTCCTGAGTTAGTTTTAATTGAACTTGTAGCTATTTAGTAGGTGTGGGCAGGACACAGACTTCTGTTTCTTAAACCTATCTCTGAAGGATCCACAGCAGCCTTTTATAGTTGCATTATGAAGGTCTTGAAAGGCACTCTACTAGTCTGAACATGTTCAGGATCATGTCCAGGCTGGAATAAAACCCTAATTACCAAGCTTTGTGACCTGCATTAGGCACTTAGTGACTGACCAGGTCAGTCACCTCCTTTTTACCTAGGTAAGCAGACTGCTTTCCTGGAGTTGCAATGTTAAATGATAGTCTTCACCTTGAGCGTGTGATGTAACACTTGAAGGTCCTCATCAGAGATGATGTTCTGATAGATTAGCCTAAAAAAGTGTTTCTGCAAGCTTAATGAGGGATGCCCCTGGCCCAGCTTTATACTTAAGCTAGTTATAAGTTGATGCCAAATGTGCATCCTCTGTAGCATTAAAAAGATCCCCAGAGAGATAGTGTCCACATAAGACAGACAAGGTTCTTAAGAGCAGAGCTCTGATCTTGTGTGCTCTCCTTTTGGGAGGCTTTACTGTCCTGGGGGGATTGGTAATGAGGGGCAGAAACCCAACTTTAAAGTAGTGGGTTGAAGAGTAGCCCAGGGACACACACTCCAAAAGGCTGTTCGGTGACCTGTGACATTGGCTGCGCCTCTTGTGTACAAGTACTCAAGGATAGTTTATGGGCTGTCTCATTATAAAAGCTATAAATCCTCAGTCTTTCCCACTCTGGGGGTGCTGGCACTGTTGCTGCTGCTGCCTACTCTGGAAGGAAAAAGAGCTGCAGTTTCTAGGATGACCAAATCACCTCCTGCCAAACCCAATGACCAAACTGAAAATCTATTGAAAATGTATTGAAAATCTGTTGAATTGGTTTTCATAAGAACTATTTACATGAGGCCTGCACCCTGTCTGGCCCAACTAGCTACTCATTCTAGTGTAGCAATGTCAGGCAATAGACACCAAAAGATAAATCAGTCAGTGCCAGAAATTGATGAGTTAACCTGAGCAGAGGCTCCCATTGCCTTCCCACTCTCCATGGGAGATTAACTACTCATGTTTCTTACAACAAAAATGCCTTTTTTGCCACCTTAGTGTTCATCAATGCTATATCAGATAGCTTCCATCAGACCCTGCACTTCAAGCATCCAAAACAGAAACTGAAGGAGGGTGAGCTTTGGATCAGACCTCCCAGTAATAATGCTTCTAAGTCTCTTCTTTCCTTTCCTGAAGCTTCAGGGAAATAAATAGCAAGTGGAGCTCCCTTGCCATTGCTGCTGCACATTAAGTCTATAGTAATTTCCCAGTGGAGAGCTCACTTAGACAGTAATGGGAAGTAATAGGGGGAAACCAAGCAGGACTTCCATAAAATCACTGGAAACAATCAGGATAATTCATTGGCATTTCAAGAAGCCAGTGAAAGCTTCTGCCTGAGCCAGTGAATCCCAAACCAGAGCAGTGAGCCAAGCAGAATAGCAGGGCCCAGAAAGCAATATGCCCTGTCCATATGAGGCGTTTCTCTGCCATCTCATTTGACACAGCCCAGATGTCCCAGCCTTGGACTGTTCCCCACTTGCAGGAGGCTCTGTCATGAACTGAGGGCAAGAGCTAACTGTCTGGTGTTACTGCTGCAGTGAGCCCTGGTCCCTCCTGCTCACTTACACATGTCTTTTCCATAGGGCTACGCTGTTATGCCAAATTCCACCGGAACCGAAGAGTGACCAGGAGGAAAGGGCGCTGCGTGGAGCCCGAGTCAGCCAACGGAGAGCAGGGATCATTCATTAATGTTTAGGAGGGTGGGATTCCTGCCTGGATGGTCAGGAGCTGGGGTCAAGCTGTTTATACCTAGCAATGGGAATTAGAGGAGAAAAGTCAAGCAAATGACTGAAGCTGCAGGCTTGGAAAATGCCAATAGGCATTTAGTTGGAAAGTTCCAACTAAACTGAAGCTAGTGTGAGTTGTAAATTGAGTGGCCTCAGGCTTTTCTGTGCCAGGACTGCAAGCCACCTCCTTTCTCTCAGCATATTCCTGCCATTGAGCTGGGTCTCCCTCTCCTGGTTAGTAAGAGGTGATCATGACTAACATTCTACTACTGGTAGTAAGTGTCTCCTCTCAACAGAGGCAAGACATGACCCATCCTTCAGGTCAAATGGGATACGAGCTTAAACTTTACCCCTTAACTATTACTTGAGAAGAAAGGTAGATCCTCCTTCAGGATCAGAGGTTCCTAGAGGATAGGAAGCTTGTAGCATCCAGGTGGAATCAAAGGTAGGAAACCAGTCATCAGGAAGGTGAGAGGGGCCCCTCTGACAGAGCTCACGCTCACTCTTTTGGCCACTGCCACAGACAGATACCCCCTAGCTGTTACACACTACCTGTTTTCTCTAGTTCTTTCCTAGCTTCCAGAGAACCACTGGTTTCTGCAAGGATGTGGCAGGACATCCCAGCCTGCAGCTCTCACTCATTTAATTACTCTGCCCAGTCTGTTATTTTTAACAATTATTTTAGGAGCTTTCTAGGGAAGTGATAGTTTCCCTAGTGAGCCAGAAATAAAGGTTTTTGGTAACAGGAGATAGGGACAGGCTGTTCCACTGTAGTAAATCCTGTGATATGTTGCATGTGTGTTTCCATGATATGTAAATAAAGATATGATAGATATCTTTTGTGCAACTCTTCTGCTTCTTTGACTGCACCTAAGGATGTGGCAGGATCCAGAAAGGCCTATGAGGGTGCTGGCCAGGGGGCAACACTAATGACTTCAGCTCACACAGAGCCACTTGGTAGAAATATTTCTGTACCCAAACTGGGGATCCAATCTTCCCTGTATTCTCATTCAAACTGCAGCCACCAGTCTGTTTCTGTCTGGTGTAGCTTTCCAGACACAAAAATTCTTTATATTACTGCTTAGTTATTGATTTCAGTGACATGTTGAAACAGCACAGGCTACCTGTGTTAAACAGGAGTAGTGTTAGTTGGTAAAGATGTACTTCCCTACTGCTAGTACCCCAGCACCTCGGTTTCTGGTAAGAGACAGTTCTGAAGGTTTTTATAGTCATGAACCTGGAGATGTACAGCGCTTTTTGTAGGAATAGAAATATTAATCCTGGTGCTGTGGTCAAAATCCTCTTTATGAGGTTTCCTTGAACTGCCCTGTGTTCCCTTTAGGTAGGTAAATCTCCATTTTGCCCTTCTGTTTTTGTTGTAGTGTCACTCTGCATTGTGTACTCGCTCAAATGCTGCTAGCATAATAGTTTATGCCTCTAATATTATGAGTGCCCAGTCTGACTACAGAGCTATGCTATGAATACAATATTAGTTCTGACCCACATACACCTGCAGTGCTAGAGGGTACACTACAGGATGAATTTGTAAAGGAGTGTTAAGGCAAAACCTACTGCTGGGTTGGATGTAGCTATTCAGATTTCTGCTTCACAGTTTTAGCCCAAAAGGGAGGAATAGAGAAAGGTAGTTTGGCTCCAGCCCTGTGTCATGATACAATTTGTTAATCCAGAGAGAGAAAAGCAGCCTGTCCCTCAGCTCAGATGCAGAATAGTGGGTGGTGCTGCCAGAGCTATTGTCAGTGGAAGCATAAAGGAAAAAAGGCTTTAATTGATCACAGTCAATTGCAGAGCTCTCAATGGTGTGTGTGATGCTGATGGGAACCACATGCACAGCATTATCAAAGCCAGGTTCTGATACCACACTGCTTTCCATACAGCACTGAGATTTGGTTGGAACAGTGCAATAGGAAGAAAGCAGGAAATTTTGCAGGGGCCTTTACCCTTGATGATGTAGGTATTCATTGCCCTGCATACAAAATCTCTGTAGGATCCTAGGCAGTGTTTTGGCAAGCCTGTGTTGCAAATGATGTGAAATACAAGCAGGTTTAAACAGTAAACCTAAATTCTAAGCCAGAGGCTTTAGATCCTGAGAGGAGACTCTCTTCTTCAGCTCTTCCTGTTTCATCTTTTATTCTGAATACAAAGAACATGTTATTCTTAATTGGTGCAATTAGTTCAATGTGTATGGCCAGTGAAAATCGAGTTGTTATTATAAATCAAGTCACACCATTACTGGATATCAGAGTTGCAAAAAGAGAACCCAGGACCAACCCATTCTTTTTTGAACCAAGCTGTCATGTTGTAGAGGTGAAGCAGAAAGGGTGAGCAGTGGCACAGGCATATGCTGCACAGCCACAGCAGTGTGAACAGAACCAGCAACCTGATTTATGTATCAGCAGATCAACCACTGACTGCAATTGCAGTGCAATGGAAAGCTGTTGAGTAAATAACATACCAAGGTGTGGAATGAAAGACCAGCCTGCGATATGAAACCCCATTGCAACATTTGTCCAAGTCCTACCCACTTCTGAGTGTAGCAAAGCTTTTTAGTGCCTCTCTGTGCTGTCTCAAGGCACCTGCAAGGGCAGGATCACTAGATTACATTTAACTTTACCCTTCCTTTCCAGTATCTCCCAGTTTCAGTGTAGTCAGCAACAGATCTGCCTTTGAGGGCATAAGGTCTGAACAAGAGAGAGGGAGATGAAAGTCAAGCAAGTCTTGAGTTAGATGCTCAACTGGTTGCTTGAGAAATTCAAATTAAGAGTTCACACAAGCTCAGCTTCTCAACTGGCACCAGAGAGCTTAACCCAGAGTTCTCTCAAGAGGTCCTATTGCTCTGAAAGGACTTTGGACCAGGCCCAAACCACCCAAAGCAGGGTTCTGTGGAATAATTTTTCAAGTTAATTGTAGGGCATGCATGCAAGAAAGGTGACAGAGTCCCACCCAAACTCCTGCTCTACAGCTCCTGCTGTTAGCAGCCTCACAATGAGTCCAAGGGGTATGCATCATTTTAAAACAGTTCTCCAAGGGTGAGAATCATTAGACATGGAAAAGAGAGGACAGCGTGCTGATTTGACATAATCATCTCAGCAGCTGCTTGTTCTGCAAATGCAGTTGAATCTTGGGGATGTTGCTGGCAGTTGCCAAAATGATGACTGCAAGAGAGACAAGGAATGGAAGCACAAATTAAAACACTTGGGAATCATTGTGGCTCAGGTCTGTAATAGTCTGCATTCATTCTAGCTTGGGGGTGTTTTACTGAAACCCTCTTTCCTCCCCCTACCCTCCTGTAATTACCCAGTTGTCAATCCACAGTGTGTGAAAGTGCTTCAATTTCAAACCCAGGCTATATCAAATTGCTCAAGTCCATGCCAGTCACTCTCTGCTACAGAAACCCTGGGAAAAGCATTGCTTTCATATATTTTAATCAGAAAATACGAGCTGCTGTTTTCCTGGAATGTTCTGAGAAACTCATTTCTGGTGTGTCAATTCATTTTCTAGAGTCTCCGTGAATCTTGAGTAGTCCCTTAATTATGCCTCAAAGCTCTAAAGAAAGAAGAATAGAGAAGCAACTCTTCCTTGCTAAGACTGGAAAGGATTTTAAGGTGTGCTTTCAAAATAGCACCTTAGTGTAAGCCTCTCCATTCCCTAAATTCTCCTGTCTGCCATAGCCTGTTTTGCAGTGAAGTGCAGGAGGAGGCTCCCTACCAGCATTATAAAATACCTTCAGTCTCTCCTCCAATTCAAATAATGTTTCTGCTTGCTGATTTCCCACTGGGATTTAAAAGGGAGTTTGTACAGCCAGGACAAATCCTACATGCTCTTCCTCCACGATTATTCAGAAGGGTTCTATTCATAATATATGCATTTGTGCAGACCTGATGCCTTCATTACTCTCAGCTCCATAGCCAGGGGCACAATTTAAAGTCACTGGTGTCAGCTGCAGTCTTTAGTTACCTTCAGACTAGACCTCAAGTGAGGGCACAAGAAGGGCAGAACTATGAGGGGTGGGTTATCTCCATCCCCACAGGCTAGATAAGGGCAGCAGGAACAATTGTATCAGCTCCTCTACTTCCCCACAGAACTGGTATTACCTTACCCACGGAGGGTACAGTGTCCTGGAAACACAAAGGAAAGCATTTCTGTCTTATTAACCTCACTTTTCTGCTGTCAGGAAGGAAGCCAGCTGTGTGTTGGATTTTTACTCAGCCTGCACAAAACACACCACCAACGTATTCGAAGTAGTTAATTGCTGATTGTTAGTTGCAGTGACCTGAACTCACCTGCACCAGCCTTCTAGCCAGGAAAATCTTTGTATCCTGTTTCTAGTCTCCTGGGTCATCTGCTTCTCCCTGCAGGTCTTCTTTAACTGGTGCTTATCTTTCTCACCATGTTGATGTTGCTTTGAGTTATCAAGCCTAGGGAAGAACAGAGACAGCAGGTTACACAGAGAGGCAATTTACAAGGCAGAGATAAAAACCAACCAACCCCCCCAGATCAGATAGGTGTGAGAGACGTGCAAATGCATAATGTCTATCACAGCTCTCATTGTTTTCATAGCCATGAGATCATTAAGACATTTCTAAGTCCCTTGAGTCCATGACATGCAAGCCCAGAATATAATAACTATGGCTGAATTAATTGCACGATACACTGATGAACAAAATGAAGTGCTTTTATTGTACAAGGGGAAAGGAACTCTTTGCATTGAACAGCAATCACATCAATCCAAATTATGGCTCATGCTGCATAAATGATAATGAGACTCTGCCTCACATTGAAAGGAGCAAAGATGCCCACATACTGCTGTGTCCAAACAGTGCTGTACTTAAACTGAGACACTGGAATTTGTCTTTCTAAAACCAACAGTTCTCCTTTGATAGATACTTTTGCACCCGCACTTTGCACCCAAGCACTGAGCCAGCAGTATGGCTATACAAAGTCTCTTTATACCTTCTCCCCATTGTAGATGTCACATCTTCTTTCTGTCACATAGGGTAAAATCCTGTCCTTAACATTACTGGGTCCACTAGCATTGATCCTATTCGATGCCACTACTTCTGGGAATAGAGGCAGGGCTTCCCTGCAAGACACAAATGGAAATGAAGTCACAGCTGATGTGTCATGTGGCAATAGATGAGTTATAGTGCAGTCATTCATCTGGTAAAGTGGCACATTCAGACATTCCTAAGGGGGGACCTTTGCAGCCTGGTTTTTTACTGTTTCTCTGAGCCATGCAGCCAGTCAGTTTTGTTCTGCTGCTTCCTCTAGTTAGCATTTTCTAGGTTGTTTTATTTTGGCATTTAATACTTTGCCTTGGGAGATCTTTAAGCATGCTGCATAGTAGCAGTTCATAGCACTCAGGATAGAGTGATGGACAGGCTAGATAGAGCTACATTTGTGACTTACTGGAGAATGCCTGTGTGTAGATTATGCACAATTCTCATGCGTAACCTTGCGCTGCACTGCTTGGACTGGAAATGAGACTGAAGGATGACTCATTCATACATTTTCACATTCAGCTTTTACAACGAACCTTTGGCTCCTGGCTCGTTCCTTAGAGACCTCATCTTTTCTGCAGTAATACATGATGATAAGAAAGCAACTAACCCAGTAAAATATTGTAGTCTTACACTGCAGGTAAAGTGTACACTGGGAAAGGAAGGGAGGATTTGACAGGGGTCATCCTGACTTCTTGGCTCTGTTAGTTCATTTGCCACACTTGGGGAAAAGGCTGATAATTATGAGCTGGACAGGAAATGGTAAGTTACAGCTGTACTGTCTGGGGCTGGGGTGATGATGTGTCCACTTCCCTAGCTCTGAAATGGAACGAGCTTTCTTTCAGAATGATAGACGGAGAACCTGAGATTTCCCTCAGGATTTTAGGCAGAGTTCAGTCATTGAGTTCTAGCGAAGAATCTAGGGCCAAAGGAAGCGTATCTGCCAGCCATTCCAGATACATGGCTGGAGAGCAATGCTCGACCCC
This sequence comes from Forpus xanthops, assembly GCA_032466535.1. Lineage (NCBI taxonomy): Eukaryota > Metazoa > Chordata > Aves > Psittaciformes > Psittacidae > Forpus > Forpus xanthops. Next base: position 38,365 of record JASSUY010028931.1, read on the forward strand.
AAAGACTGACCTTAACTTGCCTGGGTTATGGTGCGACACGGCTGAGCACAGCCAGCACCTCAAAGCTGCTTTTTATTGATGTTTATCCAGAATCTCTTTGTCAGTCCTCACCTTTTTGCCACAGTACTGATATGTGCACAAAACCCTTCTCTTTCTTTCTCTTGTACATGCATTAGCCTTCCTGAGCACGGAGTATGGTACAGGTATAATGCCAAACCTCATGTATGTAAACAGCAGAGTGTTTGCAGCCAACAAACTCATCCAGGCACAGTTTTAACCAAGTGGCGGCTTTCTGGTTTGGAAACAAGCTCTGTACCATACACATCAGGTAGCCAGAGCATCCAGCCTATCTCCATGCCTGGAACACGGCCGTCTGACAAGACACCCGGCGCATAGGGGCACACTCCAGACCCACCGAGCTCCAGCTGATGGGGCAGAGACACGATCCGGGAGGGGGCCGGGCCTCCGCTCCCCCCCTGCCCCGCCAGCACCGGTGCCCCACCGCGGAGGGGCTGACGGGGCGGTGTCCGGGCTCCCCCCGCCCCGTCGCCCTCCCCTGGGCGGCCCGTGGCCGGTCCGGGC
>JASSUY010028931.1:39046-77989 GCA_032466535.1 Forpus xanthops
CCGGCCCCAGCCCTCCGCGAGCCGGCCCCTGCCCCCCGTGGGCCGGCCCCAGCCCTCCGCGGGCCGGCCCCAGCCCTCCGTGGGCCGGCCCCGCCGCCGCCAGAGTCACGGGGCGTGTGGGCCGGTGCCATGGAGCTGCCTGCTGTCAACATCAAGGTAGGGGCCGCGGGGCCGAGCCGCTCCCGGGCTAACCCGACGGGGAAGGGCCTCTCCGGCTGCTCCCGTGGCCGCCCGCCCGCTCGGTGTCCGTGGGTTCGGGGCTCCGCCGGGACGGGGGGTCCCGCCGGTGACTGTAGAGGAGGCACCGCGCTTCCTCCCGGAACGGCCTTCCGGAGCCGGCCCTCGGCCCGGCCTGCCCGGCTCTCCCCTGCTCGGGACCTGCCTGAAGGCCGGGTCCGGAGACGTGCAGGCCTCTGAGGTGGCAGGGCTGGTGTTTCTAAACCTGGTGTTGCCAAAGGTCTTGGGAGTTCAGACCGGCAACACTGCACAGATCCTGAGGAGCCAGTTTCTGCTTGTAAGGGAAAGTGTCTTAGAAAGATGCTCCCGCTTATTTGAGGGTTATCGTGTGATAATTGAAATTGCTCCTCTGTCTGGAGGGGTTTCGGCTGGGAGCAGTGTGGAAGTTTTGGTGAGTATCTGGGAAATAAGGGACTTACAACACTTAATGTGAGGGACTTGCATTACACTTTTCACTCAGGGAAGAAGCACATCCTTGCAGACAAGCTGGAGAATGCTAATATCACTTTTTTGCTTTTGAGGCTGGTGTTTGATACTGAAGCCTTGCCTGGTACCAGAATTTTTCCTCTGTTTTCCTTTTGTCTCCCCTCTTTTCAGAGCCCTGAGATCTGTAGAGGTATATGTGCCTTTTCCCAGCTTCGCTCCTTTGTGAATCTTGTTTGGTACAGCACGTTCCAGGTGCTTTCTTTGGTTAAAACCCAGAGAATTAATCCCACTGATCACATCAGGTTTTTCTGCTATTGATTCCTAAAGCTGTAAGTTGTGGCCTTGGAGCAGGCCGCCTACAGGTTGGGTGGGAGGACAGCGTTATCTCAGCTGCCCTTACAGATTCAGCTTTGTAGAGGAAGGCTTTCATGTGGCTGTGCTAAATAAAAGCTTGGCATTCATAAAACAATGCTTCCTCCTCTTACCAGTTCACCAAGAAATACAACTTCCCTTGTTAGAGCCAAGTAACTAAATGAATTTTTCAAGGCCATTACATTACCATCTGGGAACGAACTCGTGCTTTGCTCTGGCAAGTTGGGACTATTTGCTGCTTCCCAAGGCGCTAGGAAGGTTCAAGGATCTTTCCTTCTACTTAATTTTTAAACTCGTGTTTATTCCCCACCTCCTCATGCTAAAACAACAGTGAAAAATAAGGACATTTAATTAATAAGTTTGCTAGCATGAAGTACATGTTCTGCCATGGGAGGTGGAGATAGGAGAGCTGAAAAACAGAGACTTGTTGAATGAATGAGTCACCGTGACAGCACAACTGAAATGTTGCCTTTCTTTTCTGGCTTCACACAGCAGTTCCTGCATCTCTTACTAGATAAGAGTGATCTTGTCTTTGGGCAAACTGTTTTCAGCATTGAGAAATTCCTTGTTGTCAAGTCTGATGGTACTGCTCTCATGATGAGGAGGTGGGGGGACAGGGAGTTAATCATTGTACCTTCATCTTTGTGCTGTTCCTGAATTAGGGTCTGCTTCTTTGAAACATATTGCAAAGGTGGGAAAGGCTCTTACTCAGAAGAGGATTGGAAATAACACACACCACTGATATTTGTTGGCATGATTTGCTCACAGCTTCTGTGAGATAAAAAAAAAGATGAGCCTTGTGACAGAAGCAGCTCCAAGAAAACTGCATGACTGAGCTGTGCTTGTGCCAGGATGTTGCAATGGCTTAGCCTTGAGGTGTCTCTTTAAGCTACTTGCAGAGCTATAAAATTCATGTAGCAGGTTTTGCCCTAGAGTGGATGAGGAAGACACTCATGAAACAGCCTCTACTGGCTCAGCTTTAACAGTTAACAATCAGCAGAGAATGTAGGAAGCAGCATAACCATTTTGTTTTGCAGTGAATACTTGACATTTAGCATTATTACAGTAACTATGCAGAGCCTTAAAATACAAAGTTTGGGTTTGGTCAAGCCTAGATAATGCTCTACAATCCATGTGCCTGGAAATGTAGGGTTTGTGCTTGGGCATTTTGAAATCCTGGATCACAGAGTTATTCATACTAAAAGAGACCTCTGTATGTCATCTAATTCAACCTCCTGCTCAAAGCAAAGCTAACTTCAAAATTAGATCAAATAGTTCAACTCAAAATTCAGCTGGCTTTTAAAAATCTCTAAGGACAGAACCATGACAAGGCTGTTGGATAGCTTGTTACACTGCCCAGCTGCTCATTACTATCATGCCATTTCAGTAGTGAATATGCTCACAGGTGGCCACTCAGATCTATATTTTGGTTAGTATATCCTCAGGTGGATATGTTGCATAGTAGATGAGCTCACTTAAAACAAAAAAAGAGTAAATAAAACTTTCAAAGTTGGATACTACAAGAAAATATTTGTAACTTGGAACCATGTAATTTTTAACTTGGTCAAAATTTAACCTTGTGCTGAAGCATGTTTAAAGGAGTTCCTGTTCCAAAGAATTTCCCATCTAATGAGACCCAGGCAGACCTAGGCTGTTTTTATGCTTGGCAATTAGTTCCACCCCATCACATGCTGAGATTCGCAGGGAATTCCCCTGAGCTCTCCCCATTTTCCAATGGGATGCTTTTAATCACATGGTCATCCTTCCTCACAGAAGAGATGGGGACAGAGGTCCCACCTGTCTTATTTTCTGCTCTCAGCACTAGTTCAAGTCTTAGGAGTTACTTTTCCAAAGGAAGCAATGTATGCTGTTCTGCAATGTGTGTTTTTCTTAGGCACAGTCTTAAGGCCTTGAACAGATGGAAAAAAGTTAGATTCTTCTCCTGTCTCATCGGGAGACTGCCTGCAAGCTGTACACAGCAACTGTAGCTTTAAAGCATGTTTTTCATTAACGCTCCATTTTCTATGTTAAAGCAGAAACCAAGCCCACCAGCCAATTCCATAGTGCCCTGAAGAGCTGTCAGATAAATGGGGCTAATAATGAGGATGGGAATGCCTTAGGTTTATTTCAGCAGTCTCTCATACTATCAGTTAATGCTGGTGACTAAGCATGCTTCATAATTTAATAACTGCAATATTGATCTAGACAGCTTTAAAATAAAAAGCCATCCTGCCTCATTATGTTAACTGGTGATCCTGGAGGGGGCTTGCAGCTATGTAACATGCAATTAAATACCACCTCATTAAGAATTTCCCTGATGTTGTGATAGTCTCTTGAGTGAATGCTTATTTGCACATCTCCATTCTTATCCCAGAACATCTTGTATTTCACTGATTAGCGCTTGCTGCCTGGTCTCCATGGTACAGTTTGGGAGAAGGGAAGGCAGGGGGTGGTGGTGAAGCATTTTGTAGGCTTTCATGAACACTTACAAGAAATCATTAATAAAAATCTGTTTCAGCAGTGTCTGAAGTTATGACAAAGTCTAGGCTACTCTGCATGAATGCTCAGGGTGCTGTAGTGAAGCGAGAGCTCTGTCTTACCCGAACCCATCCACACAGAGCACCATGAGCTACAGCAGATGTGACACTGCTGTTGATTTCCCAGCTGTGCTTCACTCATGTCACAGTTTTGGGGGTGTTTAACTCTCTTCTTGAGCAACTAGTTTTGTGTTACGTTAAAGCCTGGACAGGCATTTTAAGTCAATGAATGTAGCAGGATGTCAGTAGATCTTAAATTTACATTTCTTTTTCTTCAGTGTCTCAGTGTTCCCATCTCCCTGCAACTTTCCTGTGTTCACTGAATAATTGAGCCTTTCGCTACTTATTTCCCAATTTAGTTTATGTTTCTCTTTTTTGTGGGAGTATGTGAGGGTCTGAGGTCAATATAAATGACAGTTGGAGCCCTTCTCACAGCTAGAAAAAATGGAAGAATGCCAAATTCCCATAGATCCTCTGATATATCTGGGCTTCAGCCTTTCTTTTATGAGGCCATTTCCATATTCTTATTTTAACAAATGTTTAGAGAGTCAGTGTGAGTAATCTCCCTTTGAGATTGGCCAACAAGAGTGAGCACATTGATATAGGTATAGAAAAAGACTGAAATAGTATATTTTTGTTCCCATTTGCTGTCATAATAAACATGTAGAGTACGTCTCCTTGGTTACAGAAATGTCAAGTAGTGGTGAAGAGAACCCGTGTTGCTTGTTACAATAAGATGCTTTCTCCTTGTATTTGTCCACTTAAGCACAAGTATCAGGGTCATAAAGGACATTTGCAAAGTACAGAATCTGTTACAGCATCATCTTGTTGCTATTTAGGACACTGCTCGCATTTGGGCCTTGGTGGCTTTGCTGGAATGAGAAAAGATGTGTACTAAGGCAGGATTTTATTCTCAGATTCCTACAAGTTGCCTTCAGGTCTGTTAATATTGCAGTGAGGTTGAACAGTGCTGAAAAGAGTGGAAGGAGGTAAAAGGAGGATTTACTGAGGACTGGAGTGAAATTGTTGGGAGCTGCAGGCATAACTATCCATGGAGTTGTTGGTGATGGGATGCCAGATTGGTCATGTAGAAACTGTGCTAGCATAGTGTGAAACAGATTGCCCAGCTTTCTGTACAAACTCTTCTGGAGTTCCAAAATCAATAACCCATTTAGAAAAGACTAAGTGAGCCCTGAATCAACTGTCAAAAGAGATGACAAAGAGAATGAATTACTACAGTGTAGCACCACAGGAAACACTCAGCAACAGACACAGAGAAAAACGAGTTCGTGTTTTCAATGTCCCAGTTGCTCAGCCAGCTTTCTGCACTGGTTCATGGGTCCAGAGCAGTTTTCTACCTGTCCCTTGGGAAAAAGATAGGGTAATTTCATGTAGAGCTTCTCAGAGTTCTCCCAACTTGCTGACCTGTCATCTTCTCTGTTTTGTTTTTCCATAGGCCATCATTCTGGTGCACTGGCTGCTCACAGTGTGGTGAGTGATTCGTAACTGGGTGAGAGCAGAGTATTATTTCGAACTAGGAATGGGATATTCTTGGGGAATTGGCACTCCCTGTTTGTGCCTGTGTGCAAGGAGATCTTAAATCAGAGTGAGGTGTTTGTATGGGAGCAGGTGAATCCAAACAAACAGTTGTGGGCTTAGTGTGAATGTGGGCTGTTTTTTTTTGTCTTGTTTGGCAGGGGATGCATGAACCACATATTTCCAGCCTCCTATGCCTGGGGAAATTTCAGTGTCCTTGCAGTGGGGATCTGGGCCATTGTACAGCGAGACTCCCTTGATGCCATCATGATGGTGAGTATGAGGGTACGTGCCTCCACCAGGCTGCTCAGGGAGAGGGTGGAGACAGCTGTTTTGAGCCCATGATGATTTTTAGTTGTGAATAAGTCAAATTTTCTGTTTGGGTTGTTTTTTTTTGTTTGTTTTTTTTTAAGAGAGCATATAAATCTATAGGCACTGCAAACCATAGTAAGAAGCATTCACTATCATTTATTTTGCTTCTCAGAGGTAAGGCATACTTACTTTTTTACCCGCTGTTGTGACTTGCAAAGCCAGAGGAGGACTCAAAGTGTTTAATATGCTTGACTTAGAGGGCTACATACAACCCTTCTCTGAACATTAAAGAGTTTGGCAAGCAAAACTAAACAACCCTGAAGCATATAACGAGAAAGTGTCTGACAGATGTGAAGAAAATGCATGAAATACAAGGTCATTCATGTAGGTTTCCCTGTCTACCTGGGGAAGTGTCAAGGGTTAGTAATGTGTGATACTGGGGTGAAGGAATGATTGTGTGAACCCAGATCTTGCAGGAAACAGATGCTGTAACTGCTTCTCCTTGTGGTTAATCTCCTATTCAGTTCATATCCCATTCTCTCTTTGTTTCCAGTTCCTGACTGGCCTGCTGCTCACAGTCCTCACAGACATCATTCACGTCTCTGTCTTCTACCCTCCAAACAACTATCTCACTGATGCGAAGCGATTCAGTGTAGGCATGGCCATCTTCAGCCTCCTCCTCAAACCTCTGTCCTGCTACCTGCTATATCGAATGTATCGGGAGCGTGGAGGAGAGTACACCTTTAACTTAGGTAGGATGCTTCCTCTGCCTCCATGTCACTATAGGCCACCTCCACTGGTGTTAGGACTGACTGCCTTGCACTTTGGACCCTTCAGCCTGAGCCCTGTGCAGCTGGATTCTGCCTTCTTTCCAAGGGTGGGGGGATGCATGCTCTTTCTCTCTCTCATATGTCTGTTCTCCCATTTTGTGGTTCTCGTGTGTTGTAGGCCTTAAATTTACATTCTTCCTCTCTTCCCTTGCAGACCTGGAGTCCTCATCTGACAGCCATTTTGCCCACAATGGTATTGTGAGAGAGTAAGAGAGACTACAGTCTCTCTTATTCAATGTAATTGAGAGGCATTTCCTCTCTTCCTCCTCCTGCATTTGTGCATGCTTGTTGGAAGCTTTAGGGTGTCCTTCTCTCATTGCCAACCCTTTCTTTTCCTTCTGAGGGAACTTAGAGGCAGCATTTCCTTTGGCTGGATTATGCATGAGAGGGAAAGCAAGCTGGATTTCTAACTCCATGCTTTCTCTGGGCCTCACATGTTCTAGTTAATGTTGATTGCTTTGGGCCTCCGTTTCCTCACCTGGAAAATGGGACTGATGATCACGTCGTGGGACTTTGCTTGGAGGCACTAATTTTTCTCCTGGTTCTACTTGCTAATGATAGTGTGGCAGCCTTGCCAGAGAGAAGGGGCTGTGGCTGGATGTTCTGAGTCTCAGACAGTTTTGCCAAGCATACCTAGTGCTAGTTCATGCTGGGGCAGCTGCCAGGGATTATTTGCTGTGTGGGAGTTCACCTTGGCAAAACCAGCAGCCTAGCGCAATTATCTTTTTGCCTCCCTAAGAAAGCTGTGCAGGAAAAGGGGTGGTATAACTGCATGGCAGCGTTTGAAAGCTGTCATTTGTGCTGCTTTGGTGCTAGCAAACATAATGCTTCCAATGAAAAGAAGAGGAGAAGCCATGGAAGGACACCATGGCTTGAGGCGCTGTGTGCTATGTGCATCTCCCTACAAATGGAATGTGGATGTTTTCTCCATCATCTGTTTGTGCAAATGCCTGACAGATCTGTCTGAACTGGGTCACAAGGCCTGTGAGTCAACTACATTGCCTTGCTCTGGGCCATGTTCGTGTCAGTTTTTATTAGCTGCTCACTGTGCTTGTAACTGGGATTTGACATTTGTATCCCATGGAAAGTGTAGGTATCATTGAGGAGTTCATTCCTTCGCGTGAAATTTGGGAGCACTCCTTTTCAACTGCACTATTCCAACACAGGCATGATACTGTGTGAAAGTCTCCTTTCAGGCACAGGTTGTTTCATACCTTCACCTAAACTGCTTTTCTCACAAGATTTTCCATACAAACTCTGTGCTATTTTGTGTTGAATGTGGTTGGCAAATTTCCTCTCATTTTCCTGCTACCTGGAATTTTCCTTTTGAATCTAACAATGTTGCATTTTTCCTGGTCTTCTCTGTCTTGTTTTCTTTCCGCACAAATCTAGTTTTGTTGCTTGGCAGTATCCTTGCTGCTTCAAACTAGCCTCTCATATAGTTTTGTGCCCACCTTTGATTCACATTGCTTTCTAGCCATGGCAGATGCCTAGTCTATAAATAAAGAGCTGTCCATGCACAATCTCTGTCTGTCATCTTTCCCTGCTTATCCCCTGGACAGTACCATGATTTTGTACCAGTCTTATAACATAGGCACATGTTCATAGTGGAATTGGGAGCCCTACTGGATTCAAATTTAGTGCCATGGTGTTGCACACTTGAAGCATAGTGGTGCCATGGATGATTTATGCTCTTAAATCTATGCTGTCAGCTGGCCATGGTTCCTGCTGCTTCTGTTTTTTCTGTTCTTTTCCCCACTAGATCTCTTAAACTTGATCTTGCTGAAAGATGCTATTACAGGAGCCTTTTACGCTGCTATGTAGTATTGCAAGTCTTGCTTTTCACACAGCCATGTGGCTACTGAGAGAGCAGTTCTCAGGGAATGAAGAAGCATGTTCAAATGCATCTCGACTATTCTGCTTTTGTTGGAAAGATGAGTTTTCTTATATCCTGCCTGTGCAGTGAGGATCACATAATATAGGTGCCGGGGAGATCACAGAGTAGCTCATGACCTGTGCTCTTAAACTGTGGGTTTATTCTAGAGGAGCCTGTTCTTGTGCTTTTGCGTTTTCTCCCAAGCTTGTTCTCTTCCATCTCCACTCAGGTGTCACCTGTGCAAGCCAGGATCGCAGCACCTATGAGCCAATTGATCAGCAGGATGCCCCTCCACAGTGGCCTGACTCAAGCAAGATAGCCCAGCATCCGTACTGAGCTCTGCTCCACAACAGAGAACAGATGCTTCCTCACCCAGTCTGGCCTTCTGCTCTTCCCATGTTTGTTCTGAAGGAGCAAGGCTTGCTACTGAGCAAACAGTAGAGGACCTGATTTTCATTTCTTTTGCCTTCCTGAAGATTAGGCAGATGGATTGCTGTAGTAAGTCCAGAAGATCTCAGAGGTGTCATGTTAAACACTGTGACTCTTTGTAATTCCACTATTCTCCTCCCTTCCCCTAAATCCCTCCTCTGTATGTATGAGTGGATGCACCTCCTGCAGCCTTCCAAGTCTTGTATTGTGCATCCTCTCTATTGTAAGTAATGGAACCACTCAAAGTATTCTTGGACAAGCTACCTTTAAAAGGCTTATATTTTTAAAAGCCTTAAAACCAATACTGTTTAGCTTGCTTTTATGCAGATAGTTCCCAGGAAACATTTGGGAGTTCCTGAGGGCTGTTTTTGATGACGTTATGATTTATGACCATAACTCCCTATGCTATCTGTGGTGGTTTGTACAAAGCTGGGGTTGGTATGAAATGCTTTTACTGGGCCAGGGAGCTGCTTGTGCTCCCAGCATCTAATCTTCGCTTTTATTCACGGATGTTTTTATGCAGTTTGGATGTTCTTCAGGATACTTAAAATGGCTGTTGAATGTAGGTTATAGATACTCTGTGCCTTGAAATGCCCTTTTGCCTTCAGCTGCCTATCTTAACAGGACTTGAAATGTTACATTTTCCTAAGAAAACTATAAAATGAACACAGTGTTTCTGTGTTACAAAAAAATTACACTGGTCACTTCTGTCTCATTTGAAAATGTAGGTATTCCTGAGGGTTTGGGACTGTAGCTGGGCAATCTGGAAGTGTTATGAGGGAAGTCTATGGGGCTTCAATGGCTTTTAGTCTAAGCTACACTTGGACAAGTAGAAGGTACTGCTTGCAAATATGTGGATGGGAAGTGAGCTAGTAAAATGAAGATTGGCGAAGGAAAAGATGGGTTTACTTACACTTCATTGGGTGCAACAAACTATGAACATTCTAATCTTATGCACAAAAGTGTGATAGCCTGGTTTACTGTCCCCAGATGAGTGTTGTGCATTTGTTTTGCAGGCTGTCATGCAACACAGCATAGGAAAAGGAAGTAGTCTACTCTTGTGATCGGATGGGGAGGAAGGAATAGAGAGGCAGACCTTTATGTTCATGTGGTTTTCAGCTCTTTGGGACTGTACAGTGATGGCACAGATCCTTGAACAACATACCAAAACACTCAGTTTCTTTGTTCCCTATACCCATGAAGGCCAGACTGAAAGCAACTGTTTCAAATGCAGTGGGTTTTGGTTATTTGCACAAATAGTTATTAGTGTAGAACATGTAGAGGTGCAGCTAGCAAGGCTTTCCCAGCCATTCTCCACTGCAGAATGCCCATCTAGCTGGCCTGCTGTGTGCTTTTCTGTGGGGAATCTGGCACATCTGAGAGCTCAGGGAAGCAGGGCAAGGCAGGAGTTCTGTTAGACTCAAAGGTATCTCTTTTGGGTAGTAAATCAGACAGGTGATGATAAAACAAAGCCCCTCTCCTGACTTTTGTGAAGGGGGGATTTCTTTCCAGCAGTGTTTGCAACAAGCACGCTCTTGGATCAATAGCTGGTTTGCTCTTGGATCAATACCTGGTTTAGCCGGGCATGTGGGGGATTCATGGAGCTTGTGGTGCCAAAGCACAGCCTTGCTGATCCTGGCAGCCTGGCTTCACCACGGGGCTCCTCATCCGGACCTGCAGCAGGCGCCATACTCTCCTCAGGTCATTTTCCCTTTGGTTTCTTAAATCCTCAGCTCCTGACGTGCCCTGGTTTCATGGCAGCGAGCGGGCAGCTCCCCAAATTGACCACTACCGGCCCTGGCTAGGCCCGGCCCCTCAGCGGGCCCTAGGCCTCAGCGCGCCGCGCTTTCCTGAGGCGCTGCCCCCGGTGGGGAGGTTGTGTGTAAGCGGTCCCTCCATGCCGGGTCCCGCCTCGTCCATGCTGCCCTCAGGACGCGGCTTTAATGAGCGGCTTTCCCGGCGCCATCTGCAGCTCCGGTGACCGGCGGCGTTGCTAATCGCGGGGGCTAAGCTGCTTACAGCGACCCAGCTGGAGCTCGCTCGGTGCCGGCCTTTGGGCATTGAAGGGGGACAAAGGTGCGGCTACAAGGAGGTGGGTGTCCTGTTCCTGAGGCTCCGGCGAGGCCCAGCGGCGTGTCCACCGCTCACAGTAAGTGTCCGTGAGGAGAGATGTGAGTGTGCCCATGGAGGGCTGGGAGCCATTGGGAATGCTGAGCAGGGCCTGGGGTGTTCGCCTCAAATGGGTCTGTGGGTGATGGACCTCTCACTGCCGCATCCCAGTTGGAGCACCTGGTTCCTGACTGGTACCGGAGCAGTAATTGCCCTCTCTGTGGTGGAGGGAAGACCTCTTAAGTGTGCTTGTTGAGTGGCAATATGGGTCTTATGCGATGGCAGCGATGGCTTGTTGTGTAAGACTAAACAGTGGGGGAAAAGCCTTGTTTCTAAAGCATGTGAAACGTGTTCTTATGCCAATCATCAGTCCCAACTTCCAATGTGAAATGGATCTGTAGGGGTGGGGAAAATGAGCATCACCTGTGCAGTGCTTATGTATGTGTTTATTATGGGTCTGTCATTGTTTAACACTAAAACAACACCTGCTTGAAAGAGCTAAACTTACTGTTCATGAGCTGTGCTATTCCTTTTGCCTATAACAACAGAAGTACACTGACCAGTTTAAGTTTTGTTTGCTTAATTGGATATGCTTCAGGTTTTAATGTGTTGCTGCAAAGTGTATATAGCAAGCATGCGTTAAAATGTTTTAGCTGGAAACATAAAAGCTCACATGAAATCCACTGGTCATGGATTCTGCAAATCTGTGTCTCTCCTTAAGTATTTCTTTTGGCCTTGGAAGAAGTTTTAAGAAAGCACTTCATAAATTCTTTTTCCTTTCTGAGTAAGATGAATTACTGTTTAAAAGTGGTTATCCTAAAGTCCTGAATGGCAATTTCGGGAAGGCAGACAAAGATGGGTTTTAAAGGTTGCTATCTCTTCCTGATCTCAGGGAGACTGAAATGCATAAGAGTAAGGTGAAGAACACCAGCTAAAATAATCACGGCAATGTGTTGAGAACCTGATACCTGCCAGAACAAGCTGCAGTGGAGAGCTAAAAGCAATGGCATGAATTATCAAGAAAATGGTTTATGTTTAGGTTCTTGAGTCTTAAGTAGTCCAGTGCCAGGTTCCAGGTGTTCATGGAGCAAAACAGTACTCATGAAACCATCATGTTTATGTCTTTTTGTAATTCAAATCCTTTATAATACCCTTTTGCAATGCACTGCTAGTTGGCTGGATATTTCTGGGATGCAAGGAATGCTTCTAGGAAACACCAGTCTGCTGTATCTTGTGGCTATACTTCATGCAGTGATAGGCACCCTAAAGAAGGCATCTGTGCTTTGTCTGTTCACTCTGCAATTGCCAACTTCTGCTTGTCTGGAAAAAATAATGGGATCTTTCCATTCATGGTATGCTTGGTGATGTATGAAAGGCAGTAATGGCAGTTCTCAAGGATAATTGCCACACCGCATGACTATCTCCTGTTGCTTTAGTAATTGAATTTACTTCCCAGTTTGTGGTGATTACTGAAAGAGTTTGCGTATAAGTACAAGTGGGCTGTTTGCAATGGATGACTGAGGCTTAGATGCTTTCTTAGGAGAGAATGAGATAAATGAAGTTTGGAAACAGAGTGCATTTTGACAGGAGCCTTTCTGGTATTTGAGTGTGTTTAAAAAAGACAACAGGCATTGATTTCATAGGCTGTGCAGTCTTTCTCTTCAGATTGACTAGGGCTTTTTGAAGATGATAGAGGTGTGTGTGTCATTTCACAATACCATTTTCATCCTTTTAAAAGGGAGTGGAAAAGAATGGTGCTTTGAATGACAGAATGATTGACAACTTGCTTTTAAAATTTGAGGGAATGAAAGCATAGTCCCCTTAAATTGCACTTACCTATTAGCAGCAACTTAAGAATCTGTGCTCAGCTTGAGTGTTATATGTATAATTATCTGCCTTAGTGGCTAGATTGCAAATTAGGTCATCCATCTATGTTGTAACTCTTCCAGGTCAGGATACAATGCAGATTCTCTGGACATGTGAACAGAAGACACTGGCCTGTGTTTTGAAGCTTTGCAGGGCTATAGCATGATACATGAACAAATTTACACTTGTTAAGCAGTTAAATGGAATCTTACGGCACTACCTTTCCTATCAGCCCTGGAGAAAATACAATTATGGAAGAGATGTGAGCAGGATTTCCAGTCAATGAAGGTAAGCATTGTACTCCAGTTGGAACCATGTTGCCGTGACTTAGAATCGTAGAATAGTTAGGGTTAGAAAGGACCCTAAGATCATCTAGTTCCAACCCCTGGCCATGCGGGACTTCTGTAAACACATTTTCTTTTATACCTGTTCTTGTTTGGTGTCACACAGATCTGATTAGATATAAAGTATTCTGGAAAAGCAGCTACAGTCTACTTGTCTTGGTAGCAAGATTATTCAGCCTTATTAGCAACAAGTTCTTTTTGAGGCTGCAGGCACATGTGTAATGCTGGAAGTCTTTGTTTTCCAGGTTGTCTGTTGCAAACTGTGTCTGTTCCCTTCAGGCATTCCTGCTCTGCTAGACATGATTGGCTGATGAGAAACAGAAGACAGTAGGGTCCATAATACTTTCAGGATTAAGGCTGGTGGATTGGGGACCAGAAATTAATAAGGAAAGTACCCAAAGCCTTTGCAAGATGTGATGAGAAATATACATGCCTCTTTGTTTCTATTTCTTCTTATTTTTCTTCAGAGCAAAGCAACATTCAGAAGAATGTGACTGTTCATGTGTATTTGGGCACTACAGATTGAATAGACATTTCTCATTGCTGGCTTGATGCTGCTGCATTCAGTGTAACCCCCAGCAGGCAGCAGAACTGCGTACTGCACCTCTGTCATCTGGGAAGAGAGATCCCACTCTGAGACAGACTAATCCCTCCTGCCCTTCTTGGCCACTGCAGGACACTCCAGTCAGTTCTCTGTTTCCTGCTTCCTGAAGCAGAATAATCTCTGCCCTAGGCTGCAGCAGTGCAGCTCTAAGTGTGTGGCTCATAGCATTCCCCATCTTGCTTTGTCACTGCTCCCAGCTGTGAATCTTCCTGAGAGACAGTCACACCTTGAGGCTTTTAGTTTAGAAGGGAGAAGGAGTGAGAGTATGACTTACCTCAACAACAGCAGCAGAAAGCAAAGGCAGCTGGCAGCTGCTCCATACACACTGCTTGCCATCACTGTTTAGAAGTAGGAATAAAAATAGTGACTACCCAGTGGAAAAACAACAGCATCAGCCTCCTGCTGCTTCTTGTATGGATCCTCTGGACCCTTTACTGGTCAGTGCACATTTATCGTCTAGTACTGTAGATTCCCTTTTTAGGCAGGAATTACTGGTGCGTCCTGCCTCAAGGAGCTCAAGAAGTGTGAATGCCTGTTGTAGTTCAGCCCTGACCTTGAGGGAGCTCGAGCTATCTGGTGTGGAGTCTCTTCAGACTCTTTTGCAGTCCTCACAGATTTCTGCTGGCTTGTACTGTGCAGTCCAGAGGCTTAAGCAAGAAAGTGCTTTGATGGGGTTATGGGGCTCCCTTCCTCTGGAGCCCAGGTCTTCTCCAGTCAGTGGCAGTTTGTGCTTTGCTCCTGATGATTCAGCTCCTAGTATCCTGAGTGCAGGAGAACTAGCTGGAGTAAAGACCAGTGCCACTCAGGCAAGATTTAAATGGGGTGCTTCATTTGCTAAAGACTGGAGCCTTAGTGCAGTGACAAGGGACTTCAGTTGTGCAGTCCCTGTCTCTGTCTTTCACAGATATGAATGTATTGATTCAAGCACATGGAGGACCAACATTTTGGGTGACATCCAGCCAGAAACCCTCACTTCCGGGGTGAGCTCTGGAGGGCCAGTGGATACAGCAGCACATTCCTCCTGCAATTGCTCCCCTTATTTCAGATGCCAGTCCCAGGCAAAGCCAGCTCTTGAATCCGGTGGTCTTTATGTTCACACAAAAGGTCATTCCCCTGAAAAGGTTCTTAAAGGAGATGAGACACCTAATGGGGCATCCCCATGTGCTGTCTCTTGGAGGAGAGACCTTCCAGCTAGTATCTATCCAAAGGGTCTGCAGGTGTCACTGGAGACAGATTTAGGGGAGGCTCAGATGAATGTTGATGTAGCCATGTATGGAACTCCAAGGGAAGTGTGTGTGAGAGTCACTCCTATAGAGTTTAAACCAGTCCAGCAGCTTAGTATTAAATCTGTAGAAGTCAGCAACTCCAAACCTCATGTTAAGTCCAGAAAAGAGTCAGAAGAGGTGTGTGACTCCAGATCAAAAGCAGACAGAATGGCTGTGGTGGGCAGCAGCCAGTCCAGCCCTTCCATTACCCAGCTTAAAGAGGGCTTTGGTGAATATTCTGACATAGATTGTAGGAGTGTGAGCAGAGAAAGAAGGAGAAAGAAATACTCTCACCAAAGGAGCTGGAGGAATTGGGAAGCTGATTCCAATCTTGACCAGTCTGAAGAACCTTCTGCGGAGAGGAGTGCCAATGAACCAGGGTGCTGTGAACAAGAGAGCCAGACATGGGAAGCTGTGTCCAGAGAGGTGAGAGTGTACTCAGTGTGTAGTAGTAGCAGCCCTGTTCACAGATACTACTTGTGCTTGTTTCTGCTTCTTTCTAGAGACACGGAGTTGTGGTATGACAGTGATGGGATGCTTGTCCTACTGTTTTCTCTGGCACTAAATGGCCAGAACCTCCTCTCTTATGGTCACACTCCGTCACAACATATGCATCTTTGTCGCACATGCTTCCTCCTACAGACCAGATTAACTTGGTTGTTCTTGGGAATGTAAACACATGTTTGTATTCCCTAGATCTAGGTGCAAAGGGAAAGCATTAAACTGGTTTTTACTCTGTGTAGCTGCATGACCCTGAGATTCAGTTTTGTTATGCTTTTCCATGTCTGGAATACTTAAGAGTATTCACAGAGCAATGGTGGAGCAATGTCAAAGGCATCTGACATAATACATTACCCTGAGGCAGCACTCTTCTGGTCTCCATCCAAAATGATCTGATGTTGTGACAACAACCATTCTTCAACAGAGTAGTGTGAATAATCATGTGAGTTCCTATCTTTTGTCTGTTTGCAGGTCTCAGAGAACAACTTCTGGTCATTGAAGGTGAATGAGCAAAGGTAAAAAGACTGTGTTTCTGTGTGAGTGTGCTGGTAGTTAGCAGGGGAGAAGACTGCTGGGAAGTAGACAAGGAGCCATGCTTCTGGAAATATTTGGGTTTAAGACTTAACCTGCATTATTCTGCCATGGCTAGCTCTGGGGCTGCATTCATTTCTTTTCAAAGGGTTATCATCTAGAGTGGAATATGCTCTAAAAAAAATAATCTCTCTATCTTTTAGATTCTACCCTCTAAATTCAGCCTTGGTTGTTGTTGGCAATGAAAAATGATACTTGTATGGTACTGCTCAGTGCAGCAAACTGCAGCATACTCACTGCATAGTTAGGGAAGATTAAGAACTGGATTTATCCATGAGATGGGATTCAAGTCTGTGACCTGTGTATGTGTGTGAGATTGCTGCCTATTTAGTAACAGCAATAGTAATCTGGTGTGAGGCTACTGGATTTTCACTCTTTAGAGAGATTGATTTGGAATACCTCTTTCCAGCTTGATGGCTGAACTCTGATTGCCACCTCCTGGTTGTGTTTGACTTTCTGCTAACTGGAACTCATTTCTCTTTTCTCTTTAAGTTTCCAGCGCTTTTGTGACAGACAAATGCTAGCTAGGTGTTTCCAAGCCTGGAGAAGACACATTCTCTGGAAAAGGGCTGCAGCCAGGCAGCTTTACAGACAGCAGTTGCTTCAGAAGGGCCTTGGTGCTTTGCAGAGGGCTGTGCGCCAGAGGAGGATGCAGCTAGAGGTGGCCCAGCAGAAACATGCCTCAGCTCTGCTAGCTGTCAGCTTCCACAGGGTGAGGATGGGTTAGGGACAGTAGAGTGGTACCATGAATTTTCTGTTGTGCAGTCAAAGAAGGCAGAAATCCTATTTGGACAGGGAGGAGGAAGGGGGTAACCCTGTGTGAAATTCAGTGATGTGGTCCCTGACACTGCCTGCAGTTTGTTCTAATCATGCGGTTTCTCCTTCAGTGGAAGGAAGCTGTGGCAAAAGAGAGCAAGAAGCAAGCTTCGCAGCCTGAGCTGTATTCCACCCTTAGTTCATCAGTGGGGGGTTTTGGAGTAGGAAGATTAGCAACTATGACAACCTCAGCTCAGCACCAGCTTACAGAAGGATACTCAAAGGAAGCTGAGCAGGCTTGTAGGTAAGCTGAGAGCATTCTCTTTCTGTTGTCTTGGACAAATGGAGCTTTATAAACACAGGGAGAAATTTTTCTCATGTGGTGGCAAACTTGTTTCCGGGTCCTCAGATGTACTTTCTGCAGATAAGCACTGCAAGATTTAGTAACTTAGTTTTAAGAACTAAATAATCCTGTTGCAGAGTTTCCTTGCACTAGTGTTTTCTGTCTGAGTGTCTGACAAAAAAACTCCTGTACTATTTATTGAGTACAGGCATAAATGAGGTTGGAGTGAGGCAATACTACAGTCTTTAGCAGGACAGTAGAGGTGTCAAAAAAACCCCTTTTTCTTGTGCCTTCTGATTCCGAAGGCAAAAGAACAAATCCAGACAAAAAGAGAGAGCTACCCAAGGAGAAGGAAGGAGCTGGGTTCTGTTCTGTGAGTGTCTCTTTGGACAGCTGGATGTTAAAGCATCTTGTGACCCTTTCAGGGTGGAAGGAAAACTGTGGATGCAGCTTCATCGTAGGCTGAGAAGAGATGAGTTCTGCTTGGGAGTTCAGGCAATCAGAGATATGAGACGACTAGCTGGTAAGCACACGTTCCATAGCCTTGGAACAGCTTGGAGGTAATCCCTGCTTCACCATCTTTCTTGAGCTGTGGCTAGTTGTTGCTTTGACCTGACCCTTTCAGAACCTGATCCTGCAAGTAGCAGGGCCAGTATCTGTGATGGTGTGTGGTGGACCATTCCCTGTATCATACACCTTTTGCCCTCTTCCTTGGGTCAGTTGAGCTATTGATGCTGTTGCTGCAGCAATGTGAGCTCCCTTAAGTGCCCTTTCTCCGACACACAGAGTTTAGCCAGGGGATGTTTGCTGTGTGACACTAAGATGTTTGAAGTCTTCTCAGTTGTCTTCCTGTCAATCTCTTCTTGCCCTGCAACATAGTAGCTTTCAGACTGTGGTGCCTGCAGAAGGAGCTGCAGAGCAAAGAGGAAGCCAGGCTTTTGGAAGCCTGTGCTCTGCTAGAAAAAAAGCAGCTGAGAAACGTTTTCTGGGTGTGGCGTTCCCGATGCTTGGAAAAGGAACGGATTTCAGCACTGGCAACTCTGATCCAAAGAAACTTGGTCTCCCGGTAAGTTGATGAGGTCTTTTTTATGTGTAAAGTTTTTCACTCTGAAAGTCCAAGGAATGTCAGAGCCAACCTAGACAATGTTGTGGTGTTGTACTGTAAAGGCATCTATTCTTTTGTTTTAGGAGTTAATAAAGATGAAATTAGGGATAGAAAAACAAAAACAAACTACTGTGGCCAGAGACATGAGTTGCCCTCCTGTGCACTGCCAAAGCTTTTTGGTCCTGGCCTTTGATGTCCTGAGAGACCAAACACAAGAATACCCACTGTGCTGCTGTGTTCTGAACAAGACAGTGGCTTTTTAATGAAGTAAACTAATAGAATCTCAGAAGATGACAGCTTCTGTCTGTCATTCCTGAACTAGACCCACTCTCAGGAGGAGATAAGAGTTTGAACACTTATTTTATCATGTACTTTTATTTTTCCTTGGTATTCAGGTGCTTCTATGCATGGAAGGAGACTGTTGAGCAGAAGGCACTTTACAGGTGCAACCTGGCCCATCTCAGGGCAGTATCACTGAGGAAATACTTCCAGCAGTGGGTTCAGAGGCTGCAGGTCAGAGAAGGTGATAAGCAGGCAATGGCAAACTTCTTCTTCCTTCGGTGGAGGCAGCATTATGGTAAGCAGCTCAAAGTCCTGTGCAGAAGCTAAGAGTCAGAGGTACTTAGGTGCCTTCCTCCTCCTCTTGCATGGTGAAAAACAGATGAAAACAGCCAAATAATAGAGAGGTTCCGATGATACATGATTTTAGCAACCTAAAGTGGGCAGAGGACTAGTTATTCTGGATGTGTCTGGATGTGTTCTGGGTATGTAGTGAAGCTACAGGGGTATTTGTTGTTCTGCTTTGTAAATGTAGGAGAAAGTCTTAAACCTTGCTGAAAAGAAGCAGCCTGAAGGCTGGGCTGGGTTGAATTTCTCAGGAACGCCTTCTGACAAATGTTGTCTCTTCTCACTTTCTGTAACTGGTTAAGGACCAGTTATAAGTTCAGTAGCTGACAAGACTGTGACAAAGAGGGATGAAGATCAGCCACTGTGGACTGTAGAGAGATGGTTTCCAGAGAAAGCAGGCTGCTCTCTCGATGACTTCTGCCAAAAGGTTAAGCTCCAGAGAGTCTATCTGCTGTGGAAAGCAAGGCTGTATGAGCATCACAGACCTGAGTGAGTGAAGAATAGCCAGTTCCTGGCACCCTGTCTTCATTAGTAGTGTCCATTTGACTTTCTGGTACCATCTGTCATCTATCATGTCTGTGCTAGTGTCCCCCTCTGGTATCCCTTTTTAGTCACACCACTATCTCAATATTTTCTGTCTCAGTTCTTTCTCTCAGGCTTTGGAGCATTGTAGACTCCAAAAAGCTCTGAAATTATGGCACCAAAAGTGTCTCATGCTAAAGACAATTGAACAAAGTCCTCACATGACTCTCTATGAAGAACCTCTTGCTGTGCTGTTTTCTGAGGACCTCTCAACATCATCTGGCTTTGACAGCAGTGCTTCAGCTACTCTGGCCTCTCAAAGCTCTCTGGAAAAGGTGAGGAGGTCTGAGGATTTTGGGGGTGAAATTTCTGCTTCAACATGATGTTATCATCAGTAAACTGTGCTTAGTATTTAGTCCTGAAGAGCACTGAGCCTGGGGTCCTTGAGTTTTAAGGCAATCAAATTGTAAAGTCACTTCTGCCTATGGCCTTTCTTGTTCATTATTTAGTGATATGGGGAGGTGCTGAGCTAGCGAGGTTCTCTTGTGCACTTGCTGCTGTTTGTAGCTGCAAGGTGGAAGGGGTGAGGTACAAAGAGCCTCATCACTTCAGAAAGGGCATATGCCCATTTCTTCTTTTCTCAGAATAGAAATAACTTTCCCATCACTTACATGTTTGCACTCCAGAGCTGTACTTGATAGCATGCAGTTCCTTTGGATGCATCCTGGATTTCTCTGAATCTTTGCCAAAAAAAGAAGTAAATGGCATGGCTGTAATTAATAATGGAGTGGTTCCACTGTGAGGACACTAACCTCACAGCATGTTCTTCCCTCCATACCTGCAGGAATACAGCTTTAGTGACAGCGGCCAGCAGGGCTTCTCCTCTGTTCTGACTGTTGAGGATGTCACACACATACCCTATTACAGTTCTTTTCTGCAACCACACCAGTGTCCAGAGCTGCCAGCTGAACTGGGTGCAGTGTTGTGCTCGCAGGCCTCCTTTCCATGGAGTACTGGATCTAGGTGAGTTGGAGATTAGTTCCTTAGAACTACTTAACTAGATTTGGAGATTAGTTGGGATGCTGGTAGCAAAGATCCCTTGTTTGGTGTGGCTGAATTCTTTCCTTTTGGATAATACCTCATGTCACCTTACACCATCCTTTTGGATGCTTTATCCTTTCTTTCCCTTTTCCCGTCTCTTGTCTTGCGGAAGAAATTGGTTTGCAGGAGGTCAGTTCCAGTCTTTGGCACTGCAGAGTCCAGATAGTAACATCCAGCTTCAAAACAGTCCTACAATGGAAGAGGTGAGGCTGAAAAGTGGTGTGATGCGTGTGAATGTACAAGTGTTTTCTGCATAGCCAAATTTAGCAAAGAGCCTTTGGGTTTCAGTATCACCATATGGAAGGTCTCACTGCTGTTCAGGATTTGTTCTTCTCTCTCAGACAGAAGGTTTGGGAGATTGAGGCATTTCTCAGGGTAGCTCTTCCCTACCATTTTCCAGCTGAGTTGGGGATCTGCCAGATGTCAAGGATTTAAAAGGGATGTGTTAGACACTCATGTTAGTAACAGGGAGTTAGGCAATCATAAGTCACAGCCACAAAGGGAAGGGGCTCAGTTGCATGGAATAACTGTATTACACGAGCAGTTCAAGGCCCCTTTTTACTTTTCTGCATTACAGGGCTGCAGTTCTGACAAGGAGGTAAAGAGTTGCTGCCACCAAGCAGAGAGATGGTTCCTGCAGAGGTACTTCATTGTCTGGTTAGCTCAGACTCAGCAACTTGTGAAGGCTCGGCAGCACTGCATGCTCACACAGCTATCTCGGTAGGAATTGTGCTTTCCAAAATATTGCCTAAAATTGTCTGTTTTGAGAGCTTTACAGTTGCTTTTAAGAAAACTCTTCCTCTAGCTATCTTCTTCTGTCTCAGAGATTTTTGCAGCCCATTATTGTGTTTTTTTTGTGCTTCAAAATTATTATATCTGAACACAGTCATTTCTGGTTTGATGGGATGCCTCATGAATTAGAGCAAGCCCAACACTGCTGATAAAAAGCCCTTGTAACTTTCTGTCCACTGTACTAGCCTTGCTCTATACTCATTTGGAGGTTGAAGAGCACAACAGGCTTGTCACAGCCATGACACAACACCTTGCTCCCAACAGCTTACCCTGTTCATTGTTTTCCCTCACATTCAGTGGGGAAAGGATGTTGCTAGATCAGATATATTTCCTAAATGGCCTCATGTGTATGTTTATGGTTAAAATTTCAGTTACGAGGCTGTGAACCTGTGAGTTGTTCCTACATGTAATGAATGCATTGACCTTTGTCTTTCTCAGAGCCTTTCTCAACTGGTACCACTGGACCATGGAAAATAAGAACAGAAAAGCAGCAGCAGCAGCTCTAAAACATGAAGTTCATTGCTGCCAGATGGCTTTCAGCCTCTGGAAAAAGAGACTGGTCCAGAAAGTGGAGGCTGACCAGAGATTCAGGTGTCACATTCACCAGATGACTGCTGATGCTCTTTGGCATTGGCGTTCCTACTGGCAAAGTGAGTTAACCAGCAGCACTTGTGTCTGCAGGAGAGGGATGCTGTGGGAATGGCTGGGGTGGAGAAAGTCCTACTTCTGCTTGTAACTCTGCACTACTCCTCTGGAATGACAGTACTAGTCCAGGGGTCAGTAAGTGCCTGTGTCACTGCCTTCCTGTGGTGCTCTGCTGTTTTGCACTGCTTTGTGCTAGGGAAGATGCTCCTTTGGCAGCTGATTGGGAAAGGGGTGGATTTTGCTTCACCTGCTGTACCAAAGGAGTGTTCAAGCAGTGCATTTTAGCAGCTGGGGCATTAAATGAAGTTCAGATGCAGCATTCTGAGCCTCAACATGTCTCCTCAGACCCAACAGTTGGGCTTTGTTTCAGTGGGAGCTGGGTCTATCTTTTGAGGCTGCCTAACAGTCCTAATCCTGTTGCTTAAGGGGTTCCTTGTACTTTCAGTGCTAAGTACTGACACTGTAAGTACTTGCATGCAGGGAAGGAACAGTCACAATTTTGATGGAAAACTGCCTTGCAGGTGAGAGTGGAAGTGATTTGTGATCCCTTGCTTGGGGAAGAAAGGACAGGGGAAAAAAAAGAAGGTCTGACTGCATTGCAGAAAAAAAACCCTATAAATTGAAAAGTCTTTTCAAAGAAAAAAGTCTGGTTCCATTTGGTGTTTGCTCTTTGTGCTGGAAAGAAAACTGCTGGGCTCAGCTCAGCAAGCTCATGTGTTCTCTCACAGGAAAGCGTGCTGTGAGAGAGCTGCAGCACCAATGGACTCAGCACAGCTGTCAGGAGAAGAAGAGGTTGGTCCTGCAGACATGGTATTGCCAAATGAGGAAGCAGAAATATGCTGCTTTATTCTGGGAACGCCTTCTCCTGCACAGGTTTGTTTTCTGCCCTTAAAGAATTACTGAGGGAAGCTTTTGAGTGAACAGCTGTTTATATAGCAGAGAATCCAGTGTATTCAAACTAGAGTTTGAGTTAGGTGAAGCTGTTGTATGTTTTGGAGGCTTATGTTGTGGTGCAGATTCTGAAAACACAAGAATTTAACAAGAAGAGCAAGGTGTCTGCTGCCCATCATTAAGAACATCTTTTCTCTCTTTGCTGTTGTTCTGTAGCTGTCTCATTGAAATGTGTTTTCTGTGTGGTTTATGTTGTGAGGCTGCTGTCTGCCTGAAACACTGTGAAGTGTCCAGCTGCAGTGGACCAGGAATTGTTCAGATGGCTCTCTTTGGGATAATTTGGGAAGATAAGAACAAATAAGATTCTTTATGCTAAGGATTAATTTAAGGCATGAGAAGTGCTGGTTTAGCCCTAGCAAATTGCCTTTTGAATTGCAGGTTTAGGAAAAAGCAACTAAAATCCCAGTAAAACCTTAGTGGCTGTGGTACTTATGAGTCTGCACTCACCCCACCCAACTGCATTTTCTTCTGCAAATCAATCTGTGAGGTGGCACCCTAGTGGGAATTTTGTTTGAGAGAAGTCCTTAATGTCCCTCCTTCCTGTAGAGTGTGTCTCCACCATTAATCTTCCTCCTTTGATGAGAGAGCGCTTCTAATTTCTCACCTGGATATGGTACAGCCTGAGCCCTGTCTCTTCTGAGGGGGGCATTTTTCATGCTAGGATAACCTGCAATAGATTCTCTTGATCTTCAGCAAAGCTCTGCCAGGCTGAGGATATTTACACCTCTGCCCTATGGTGCAGTGGGATGATTTGCATAATGAAAGTCCAAGTGGAACAAGGAACCAAAAGGATAAGCCAGGAGTTTAAAGCAGATTTGCTTCTGGGGTTGCAGAGGAAGACTGCATCAGCCTTGAAGATATAGAGAGATTATTGTGGGTGCAGATTTACAGTGCAGTTAATAGTAACTCCTGTAGACATTGATATTTTTGGAATAAAATTGTCTCCATAAAGATTCTGGTTGTACATCCCTTGTATGCAGGTTTGTGACAGCCAATAAAACCTCAAAATCTGAATCTTGATAACAAGATTCAATGCCTGGTTCTGCATTTAAGATTTAAGGAGTCTGTTGGATTCCATGCTGAAGGAGATTTTAACTGGTTTATTCTCATCCCATAAGAAAAAAAGCCTTCCTCAGGCATCATCCTAAAGGTCAGCTGCTGGCACAGGTTCAAATGAAAGACTAATCTAATTCCTTTATTTTCTGGGGGGATCCACTACATGTAGTAGCAGAGCAGCCTGTTTTGTAGACAAAATAAAACCATAGTATAACATTGAATTTAGTTGGCAGAGACCTTTGAAGAGGAGGAAATGCTAAAACGGCCAGAAGGAAACACAGACTGCTGAGCTTTGATGAGTTGAGAGGTAACAGTGCTGGGAATCTGAAGTAGAATGAGAGCAAGTTTCTAGCAGAAAGAAGCTATAGTTGAGGAGTTTGAACTTACACCTCCTGAGGCCAAGGCACTATGAAAAATAAGTAACATGGAGAAAGATACATAAATGTTGATTGCAGAAGGAATAATAGGAACGGACCTTTTCTTGTTGAATGCTCTTTTGCTTGCTTTGACCACTTACATGTGACACTGCAGGGTTGGGAGAGAAGGTGGAATTTGGTCTAGAGGCTGTTTGGTGGTGATGTGGAAATATGACTTCAGGCATCTGCCACTTTTCTGTGCTTGTATTGTTTTTCAGATGCTTGGTCGCCTGGGCCCATGTCACTGCTTGTAGACTGGGGCAGCACGAAGCCCTCTCTTGTTTTAGAAGGGTCAGAGAGCAGCGTGTCCTGGCTGTCAGCTTTACTGAGTGGAGGGTGAAATTCTTGAGAGCTGTACAGGGGGTACCGGAACAGAGAAACCATAAGTGGCAGGAACCCTCTCAGGGCAAAGCCTGTCACCGCTGGCGATTGGCCTCAAGAGGACGGCAAGCTCTGCGCCTAGGATCTGTTGCTGCAGTAAAACAAGTAAGAAAATATGAAGGTCCCTATGAAACAGTTGTTCTTCACTGCCTGTTCTTTCAGTGAGTCACTGGGCACTGAGATAGAGTGACAAGGTTGACCTGTGGTGACTGCTTAGACCCTGCCGTGAAATTCTTTACAGACTGGGTAAGCAACTTCATCACCATAATCTGGCACTGATTGCAGCCACCATCTGGAGCACAGCAATAAGGAATGGGGACATTTTGACCACAGAGACAAGAACGCTTCTTCTTCTCTGCTCAAAGATAAGATGAGATAATCACTATCCCTGCAGAGCAGAGCGAGCTGTCAGAGTTGCAGTTTCTTTCAAAGGGCTCACAGCTAGCAATTCACAAAGAGGTCGATTGATTTGGAAGGGCTGAGTCATTCCTGCTGGGATCTCATCTGTGCAGTCTCCAGCCTGGGGTCTAGCACATTAAATGACCTGCAGGGATGTGAACATAAATGTAACTCTAAAGCTAGTTTGTGTGTGTGCTGTCTGTGTGCATTGCGTTTAGCCTTGGCTGCAGCTCTGTTCTTTCTGTTTGCAGGCCTGCAACTACTGGACAAAAGCAGCTGCCTTTTCCCAGTGCTCACGGCAGTGCAGTACCCTGATAGGTGCTAGGAAGAGCAGGAAGATGTCTATGTCTTGGTCCTTGAGTAAGAAGATGACCCCTCCTCTCTTTATTGCATGGGGCTATGTGGGGAGTGTGAGTGAGGGGGAGAATGTTTGCCACCCAGATTACTGGAATTGCTCTGTGGAGTAGGTGCTCAAATGCTGACTGTGAGTGGCTTCTGTATTCAGAAGCCAAAGGACCAAGGGCTCATGGCAGCTCTGATCTCTCCCTCTCTCTCCCTGAGGTTAGCTCCTCTGTGATTCATCTTTTCTTTCCTAGAAAGCAGAAGAGACAAGGAAAAGGGTTCAGTACCTGCTGTCCCTCTTGGGCTTTTTCCCAGTGCCATTCACTGCTGGCTGGTGATGTACAGAAACCAAAACAGAGCTGAAAGGCTGCTGCTCCCTCACCTGGTAGAGAGACCTGGTGTGGTAGGACCCTCTCCTACACTTGCAAGAATCCAGGAGAACAAAGCAGATGTGGACTTGAAGTGGGATGAGAAGTGGCTTGGGTAAGTGGAGTGGAGGGCTCTAGGCTCCCTCTTCTTGCAGCCATCAGGGAAGGACACCGTTTGTAGGGCAGTTGGGCTCATGAAGCTTATTTTCCCCTTGTGCCTATAGGAGAAAGTATCTGAGGAGGTGGCATCACATGGTGATGCTTCACCAGTGGCAGCACAACAGGAGGCTGCTCTGTCTGGCAAGGGGATGGCACCAGTGGAAAGAAGCCAGCAAGGTGGTGATGCTGGCTCAAGAGTTGGTGAGTGGTTCTGCTACCAGGGTGGCAGTGATGGGTGTTACTGGGTAAACCTGTGCTGCCTGCAGCCTTGTGTACATCCTGGGAGATGAGATCTGGGGATTTAACAAGTACCAGTGAACACCAGAAATCCTGTGGCTACTTTTTCTGTCTTTCTCTTTGAAACACCAGCATGGCAGACTGGCATATCCACATATTGTGCTTTGCCTCATCTTACAGATGGGAAATTGAGACAGGATGATTTATATAGATTGTCTGTAGCCTGTGCAACAAGTTCACAGCAAGTAGTATAATCTTTATCCTCATCTGTATTCCTGATACATCCCTCCAGTGTCCACAGCATACTGAGGGCTGTCATTTGGCTTCCCCTTCTTCTCAGGCCCATGCCATCTATGAAACTGGTCTGTGTTCTATCTGGGAATTAGCTGTGTGGGATGTGCTTTGTCCCACCCATGAGACAAGATGACACGTAAACAACAAGCACTGGTGGGGCATTGTCCT
This sequence comes from Forpus xanthops, assembly GCA_032466535.1. Lineage (NCBI taxonomy): Eukaryota > Metazoa > Chordata > Aves > Psittaciformes > Psittacidae > Forpus > Forpus xanthops. The sequence goes on from JASSUY010028931.1 coordinate 65,544, forward strand.
TTCCCCAGGGTACTGGGACTTAATAGCCACAATACTTGCAAGAGGCAGTAGTTTAGCAAGAGCTTTGTAGTCAGCTTTGTTCCTTACCAATGCAAAGTCATTCAAGAGGGATATGGGAAAGCAATTGGAAGCAAGGTGGGACCAGAAGGATGTGAGGATATGTGCCTGCAGAGCGCAGTTAACCTGTGCACTGCCTCTTCCTGGCAGGATGAGCAGCGGCTGATAGAAAAGGCCTGGAGAGTGTGGAGACAACGACGTCTGCAAAGCTGTGTGGTGCAAAACTTCCTGGAGGAGGAATCCAGGAGCCTCTTATCTCAGGTAAGCATTTATGACTGCTTTAATTTTGTGGACCTCAGTGGACAAGAAAACACCCCAAAGAGAAAACTGGTGTTCCTTCTATCTCAGTGCACTAAGCACTTGCTTAGGGGAAGTCGAATACATCAAGGACTGGGATTTGCCTGCAACAAAGGGAATAGCTTCCAGCTTTACGTGGGTTCATCTTTGGGTGTTTTTCAAAGCTTTGTGTCAGCAGTCAATCTCCCTGATGTGTGCCCCTTTCCTCACTGTTATCAGGGATGTTAATCCAGTAATCCCCTGCCTCTCAAGAGCCCACTCAGGGAAGAAACAGATTCACATTGGTGCATGACAACTGCTGACATGCAGTCAGGGGCAGGCAAACTGCTGTAAATTTGAGTGAGGAGGCAAAGCCTTAGAGCTCAAAAAAGCCAGTTTGCTTCTTTGCCTGCCTCCCAAAGATCCATGCAGGATTAGGCTCTCTTTTAACAAGATGAGAGCAGACACTGGAATTAAAGTGCAGAGAGTGCATTGGTCTTCCCCTTCTCACACTGATTTGTGCTCTGCACTTCACTTACTGGTTACAGGAACATAGGGAGACAGGGGAGGGCTCTAAGTGAATGGTGAGGCAGTCGTACAACCACTGCTAGAGAATGTACAGGTATTGTGAGGATGGCTGCAACCCCTCAAGGGTAACCTCAGTATTTGATTTGCCATTTTGTTTAAGGCCTTTGGAAGGTGGCGCCAGCTAACAGCATTCCAGCTCCAGGACAAAGGAGGCTGCTGAATGGTGGGGCCTGCCTGCAGCTGCTGCTTACTTGAGGACACGTGGAGGATACAGCTGGCTGTCATAACAAAGAGTTGCTTCTGCACAAGCAAGAAGCCAGTGCTCTGCTAACAGGGTAAAAGCAGCACTGCAGGTCCGAAGTGTGATAGAAATGACAACCAGGAAGAGATGGTACCTATGAAAGGTCTTCTTTAAAGGACTTAATACCCTACATCCCTAGAGGCACAAATGGAGAAGTTATTCCCCTTTGTTGTGAGGCTGCATTCCCTTCTCCTCTGGACCCTGATTTTGCTGGAGTTGATTAAAGGTCAAAAACCACCTTACAGGCTCTCCCTTTACTCCTTTTTGTTTTTCCTGGACAGGAGTTTAGTGTCATGCAGGGGAGTAAGCAAATACATCAACCTTAGAGATGAGCAGGACTCTGCCTGTGCAAATGCTACGTCCTGTTGATTTCAAAGCCTGGATTGTCCCCGGTAGGTGCAAACTCAGGTCTTTATTTTTAGATTTGACTCTTCCTCGGGGGGGGATTCCCACATGGCCCCCACCTCCTCCCCCGGTCTGGGTCCATCAGCTCTTCATTAAGCCTTTCAGTGGGTGGCCAACCTCTTGACTGCTTCCTGCTGGTTCCTTTCTGTGCTGAATAGGCTGGGGATGAAGAAACCTGCTGGGAACAGCTGAGCACCAAAAGCTTTGCTGAGGCAAGATAGGCGTGTCTGACCCTCAACCTTCCCATTACTTGCTTCTGTGATTGATGCCCTGTAATTACCCTAGATATATGAGCCCGGTCTCAGACAGCTGTAAGGAGAGGGTCTGAAGAATCTGGAAAAGGCTTTTCTTCTGTGCTTGTTTGAAAAAGATGCTCACAGCATGGTAGGGATCTCAAAATCCTACTGGGAGCTGCCCCTAGGCCTTGTTTTCCTAGCCTGTAGTAGCTTTGCAGGGTTGTTAAGTACACAAAGCAGCCTCCCTCCATGGCTCCCCTAAACCCTAACTGCAATGCTGTGGGGCTTAAGGCTGTTGAGTCATTAGGTCAGGAGGGAAAAGCTGTCTTTCCCTACAGGCACTGGAAAAGGACCACCACTGCTCCTGTGACCTTGCAGAACCAAACCAAAGGTTGTAGCTGGTTGCTGTTGGTAAATTCTAGGATTTAAGCTTTCTCTGGTCCACAAGGGAGCTTTGTCCATACTTTACTTACAGAATTTGTTGGAAGTGAAGGCAGAACTGGCTCATAAACTTTCTTCAAACTTGCTCTTGTGTCAGGCTGGTTAGTTTGCAAACAATGTGAGTCTTTGCCATCTAGAAGAGTATGGCCTAGTAAAAGAGACATTTATATTTGCATATTTTATTGTACTTAAATCTAAGAAATAGTGTGATTTCTGCTCAGCCTCATCCAGAAGTGAAAGGTACATTTTTTCAGTAAAAACAAAACAGGATATACAATAAAAGGAGAAAAGACAGGAGAAAATTTGAACCTGCTTCTGGAGTGAGTGCAGAAGAGCCTGATATGATCAGTTATGAAGGAATACATCCTAGGAGTGCACTGTAAAAGAAATTTGAGCTGCTTGTGCGAGCTGGTAACTGCTGAGATAGTTTTGTTGCATAGGCACTGCTGATAGGAGTGTTTCTGCCCCCAGGGCAGCATTTCTGACATGAAAAAGTTACCAGAATCTCACTGAGTTTTATCACATTGATGCATAACAGTTATCATGTAATCAGCATAGCCATGATGAGCATCTTTTCATCCTGCAGAGCTGGCCTTCAAGCTCAGTCTAGAGCCTCAGCTCAGAGGTTGGGGTAGTTCTGGCTACTGTTTAGTAAGAAGGGGTCAGAGAGCCTTTGTGCTAGGGACAGAAGTGCATGTAGTGTGGATGGATCAGAACTAGCCTGGTCACTGGGTTTAGGAATGCATGCTCCTCCATCCGCAAAGGAGCTGCTTTAGCTCTCCCCACAGTCAGTGGACGGAAGGAGGAAGTAAGGAACTAGAATTGGAATTTTCACTGCTGAGTCTGAGAGTTCAACAACTCAAAAGTATCATCCACAACCTGCCAGAGGCAGTTTTCAAGTGGGAAGTCATTGTCCACCAGGTTGACCAAATAGTAGTTGTCATGAATGTACTGGATGATCATGCGAGAGGGCGACTCCTCTTCATAGAGCTTGGCCCATTGCTCGATCCACAGTGCAAAGGCCTCATCCTGCCAAGGGTAGAACCAAGTATTATAAGTTGGCAGTGGTGTAATGCACATGTTAAAGCTGCATCTGCATATCACTTCATTTGGAACAAGCAGTGTCACACATGCCTGGCCAGCCTGTAGTTTGTTTCTTCTTAGTAAAAAGTGCAGGAGCTGAGCAAGGTGCCTCCTGCTTTCCAGGCAGTAGGAAGTGCCCAGGGGCTGAAAGAGGGACGCGTTTGCAGTAAGATGTCTCAATGCTGCCCCCGTGCGTTTAAGAGGGGAAGGAGAGCTACCGCCAGAGCCTCCCTTTAGAGAGAACTTGGTATCTCTGAAGAATTGCTAGAGCAAAGTTCTCCTTACACCGAGGGAAGAGCAATATCACAACAGTGCTCAGCTGTGAGGATTATCACAGGCTAAAACCAAACCAGACACTCTGAACTTCCCAGGGCAATGTTTCCAGCAGGAGGGAGGACTCACCTTCCAGGAGAGGAAGCTTACAGGGTCCACTACAGTGGGCTGGATGATCTCCCTGCCCGGGAAGATGCCCCAGGTGACAGCATTGGGTTGCAGGTCTGGAGCATTGGTGATATTCTGGCCCTGCCAAAAGAAGGAAAACCTTTCTGAAGCAGCTGCTGGATGAGAGATTAAGTGAGATGGAACAAGTGCATTTATCCTCTCCTCGGTAAGAGATCAGACAGCTGCTGCACATTACAGCTGACTTGCTTCACTTTCCCTTCATCAGCCCTCTTGTCTCACTTTGTTCATAGTGATATGTGAATCTCTGTCTTCCAAGGTGGTGAAAGGAAGTGTCCTGTGAACAAGAGCCCACCTTGACATTGACAATGTGGTAGTTCACTCGCAACTCGTACTTCTTCAACACCTTGAGCAACGCTGTGACGATCTCGCTAGAGGTGAAGAACTCCAGGTATGCCTACATGGAGGGAAGGGGAAAGGGAGTAAGAGCCTTAACTCATGGCAGGGCTGAGACAAATACAGGCATCCAAGAGGACAGTTATATAAAGTCTGGGCTGCATGGAAACCAGGCAGCCTAAAATTTTTATGTCCATTCCCAGAAACATGTACTAGAGACGAGGCTTGAGCAAAGGGCAGGGGAAATACATTGTAAGAGCAGAAGTAGCAACCCAGAAGCAGTGAGCTCAGGCAAGCTACAAGCATCCCATTCTGCACCCACATGAACAGGCAGGCTGGAATAAGCTCCAGCCAGTGTAACCACAACTACTGAGCCTCAGAAGCGGTCTGTGCCATGGTACCCTGTGAACAGCAGTGTCCTGCTGAGGCAGCCCAGTCTGGTGGGAGCAGAAGTCAGACCTCAGCTGGGCTCTCTCAAGCACCCACTATTCCATGCCCTCATCTTTTGTTCCCAATTCTCCCTGTGTGCTTATAACACCTAATTCTGTACTTGCTCCATCTACTGCTGCTCTGTGCTTGGCTGCTCCCAACAACTGCTTCCCCTCCCCCCATTTCCTGGCTATTGTGTGAGATGATGGATTTCCCCTCACCTCGGGGGAATTTTTCCTTTTGAAAACATAACTGCATTTGCCATCTGCTGGTCTCATGGCTTTAGCGGTTTGGATCCCTTCTGAACAGGGCGGCTTTGTTTTCTCCTACGAGCCACTTGCCTGGCATTTACCTTGATGGGAGATTCCTATCGCAGCCATTAGTGGCAGGGCTCCAGCACGTGGAGGTAGGCTCGGCAAACAAGGCTGCCTGCAAGCCAAGGAAGGTTGTTGTGGTTTGACATTGGTAGGCAGGCATATGCTTGTACCTAGAACTTCGTCACCCCTCTCTGACCGGTAATTACTTGTTCAGAGTAAAAACAAGAACCTCTGTAAATGTTCAGCAGATGTTTTGAAGTGGGAAAACCAACTATGAGGTAAGCCATACAGCTGACATAATCTGTCTCCTGAGACACCAAAGGAGCTTTGCCTCATCTCAGCAAGAAGGTATTAAGATAAGGAGTAGGAAGAAGGATTATGTGAGTGAAAGCCTACCTAACAGAGACCGAACTGGGTCTTAACTCTTTGCTGCCTAGCCCCTAGTACCTTTTGGAAAACATAGCCCCCACTGGGCCCCCAGCCTACAATGGGGTCTGTGGATGGTTTCCCATTGATGTTTGGCTGGGAGTTGATGGTCAGGATTCCTCGTCTGTTAACCTTCTCCAGCTGGTCCTTCAGAAGGTTGGTTTCCGTAGCAAGAGGGTCATCATTCCAAGGCATACATGTAACCTACCATGGGAGAAAAGATGGCTCAGAATGGATATAACAACCCTTTGGTTACTATCTGGATGCTGAGGGAATTCAGAAGTGCCCTAATGGTCTCACACACCTGCTTCAGGAGACAATTCCCAGGTTTGGTTCCAGAGGCAACTCTAAGTGGCTGCTGAAGTCTATCAGTACTTATCTTGTCATGCTATAGAAGCTTTTCTTATATGTTGAGCCCTAGGTCTCACTGCTGAATTCCCTTCAGCCACTATCTCAGCAAATCTTTTTGGATAGGGAAGTGCCAATTCTTGCTTAGAAGAACAATGGGGTACCAGGAGCAAGAGGAAATATGCGCTATTGTCTGTGCCACATTGACCGTCACTCACCTTGTGCCCATTCTTGTTGGGCTCTCCAGTGATGTAACATGTGAACACCTCAAAGACGCTTTCCTCACTAGTCAGCTCTTCTCCCCACATCTTCAGGAGCTCCTCCCGGGGAGACTTGCTCTTCAGGTAAAAGAGGTAATAGTCCTTCAGTTCCCCAAAGGCTGGGGAAGAGGAGTTACCCCTGTAAGGGGAGCAGATACAGGATTAATAGGATCTGGTGATGCAGGAACACAGCCACCCGGAAAGTATCCAACAAAATCCCCTTAGAGACCAAAAGACATCTCAATGCCATTCTCCTCACCTCATTCAAATCCAAGCAACTGGGGACCACTCTAAGAAGCCACCTGTTTTGTTAAGCCCAAAGTGTGCCCAGGACACCCACTAACAGAGACAGACTGTGGAGCAGTCTTTTGTACCACACCTCCACCTCACTGCCATTGCAGGCTAAGGGCTTACCATCGGCCATTGGGGAAGTCATCCCACTCTTGAGTTCGATAGATGTAACTCTTTGGCCTGGAAGCCCAGAAGATTGGCCGAACATCTTCAACTCTTCTTTTGGGGTGAGCGCTCACTGCCCAGGGCAGTGGCCGCCTGCAGGGGAGGAGCAGATGTTAACACAGTTCCTCTGATAAGACTTTCCCCTTCAGGCTGGAACCTCTTTCCCTGGAGAGCTTTGCAAGTAATAGTGGCTGAGAAAAGTTCTGTTTGACAGTAAGTAGGACACAAAACTCTTCTTCCTTTATGGAAAATCTTTTCCCAATCAGTTCCCTCACAGGATGCTCAGTAGGTGTCTATTAAATAGTTAAGTACAGAACCGACACCTGAAATTGGATGAGGTAAGGGAAAAAGCACTGTGTGAAGCTGTTTTTAACAAGAAAAAAACCAGCAATCTGTTTTCCTTTTGCTTTCTCTTGTCTATGCTGAAGGCTGTGGGCTCAGAGAGAAGTCTCCATTCCTTTTATTAGCTGCAGAGAACCCTAGAAAACTACAGTGGGAGCTTACATAGCACCTGTTCCATAAGGGGGGTTGTGACAGATCTCAAAAACATGTTTCTTCCAAGTGGCAGGAATGTAGGTGGTTATAGTTCCAGAATGGGCAACTTTAAAGCTGCCTGACTGAATGAAATTCCTCCTTTAGCTGTCCCCTCTATTCCTCCCAGCTTTTGTCAGGCCTGCAGGAAGTTTGAACTTCTAAATGCAAGGAAGTGCTTAAAAACCCCAAAAGCAGCAGAGGAGAGGTGCTAACCCATCCATTGCTTGAGACTCTAGTAGATGGGATGAATGTACGTGGAAGAGGAACTAACAGAATTTGGTATGTTCTGCTCACCTGGGGTCTTCTTTCCATAGGCCCAGGCGCTTCAGGACTTCGGTAGTAGCCACTTCCCGATTGAGGGTGTAGAAATGGAGCCCGTGCACCATGCCACTATCCAGCAGCTCCCGGCACATAGACACTGCCAGCTCCACCCCATAGTTCCGGATAGCTGCATCGTTGTCCTTGATGGGTTCAATCACATCTTTGATCTCTTGAGGCACTTCCAGCTTTGAGAGCTTCACCAGCTGGCGCAAGGAGTGGTAACCCTGGGTGAGGATGCAGGGGATTTTCATTATCCAAAGGCCCTTTTCTGATATTTCAGTAACATAGAGACTTGATCTCTGTTTTGTGGCAGGAGATTTAGAACTGGAGCTCCTGGATTCTGCTCCTAGGCCCCATCTCTAGGATGGTAATGCAGTCCCTGGTCATGTCACTTCAGGTGGTTTCTTCCTATTTGCCTAAGCCCAGCATGCTCACAGTGATAACTAACACTTCAGGACTGGCAGACTACCGTCCTTTACATCCTTTTTTGCCATACAGGCACAGAAAACCTTTTTATCTTGTTATTACATGCCTAAAAGTTTAATTTGGCAAACCACCTACAGATGTATCACACTTAGCACTCTCACTTCCCAGAAATTTTGTAGAGGGTATTTATACATCTCTCTCAGGTCCTGAACCACAAATACCTAATCCTGAATATTTATTCCCTCCCCAAACCAAAACTACTGGACTTCACCTGTATGGGGAAGATGCCAGGAATAATGGGGCAGGTGATGCCAATGGCTTGACAGTCCTTCATGAACTTGAGAAAGGTTTCTGATCGGAAGAAAAGCTGCGTAATGATGAAGTCTGCTCCAGCAAAGACTTTCTCCTTCAGGTACCTCAAGTCTGCCTCATAGCTCTCTGCTTCAGGATGACCTTTGGGGTAGCCTTTGGGGGGAAAGGGGAAGAAAGAAGTAGTGAAACCCTGGTGGTAGGGAACAGTACATTAGAAGTCAATGCTGCCAATCTGATTGTGCTGTCCCAGTCCAGGTCCAGGCAGAGGCTGCTGAGCTGATGTCCCTGTCTCAGACCCTAACCCACACTCTGCAATGAAGGATATTTACCTGCCACACAGATGTCAAAGTAATCATCAAATTCATTGCGAATGTGCTTAACCAGGTCAACAGCATGGTTGAAACCATCTACTTCTTCCTCCCACTCTTCACCGGCAGGATCTGAAAAGAGAACAAATCCACAGCTCTCCAACTATTTGCAGGACTCATATCTGGTAGTTCCATAAATCCTCCTGCTGAAAAGAGGGCAAGGAGATGAAAGTCCCATGCTTGCAGTTTTACCCATGGACTGCTTTTGTCGACCCTTGAGCTAGAGGAACTGCCAACAAAAGGATCAGGAGAAAAGCAGTCTCAACATTTAATTCCCACAGTCGAAGGAGGCTCTAAATCTTATTTCTCTGTTTTTACCCTGAAATTGAATGCAATAGCAATGCAGCTTAAGGAATAGTATGATAAAAAGATTCACCTCCACGCAACGCCATGATGTTCTTCAACCCAAGCCTCTTGGCCTTCTGTAGATGCCCTGTGATATCATCCCTAGTTTGATTGCAGCATGTCATGTGCAGGATCGTCTCCAGGCCACAGTAGTTGACTGCAGTGTTGGCAATAATCATGGAAGAGGTTTCCTTGTCAGACCCCGGATCCCCTGCAGGGTGCCACGTCACATCAATGAAGAGTGGACCACCCGCTCCCATGCGGTCAAACCTGTGGATTTTAGAGCTGCATTAGTCTGCCAGGCAGCCAACTCCCCTCTCTATGGCTGGGATATCTTGCTCAATGGTGGAATGCTAGCAACAGGCAGAGGGAGCCTGGATGACAGCAGCAGGAGAGACTAAGAGTTGAACTAAGAGCTTAGCAAGCGGCCAGTGTAAATAAGGGAAGTCATCCTTTAAGGTTTCATGAGGAAAAGCTGCCAGTGTCTTTGAAGAGGCAACTTAAGTGTTCTCTGTACAATAAACTTCCTGCCAGCACGCTCTATGAGACTGATATGTCTTCTGATAGCCAGCAGTGCAAGTCTCATTCCTTTTGAGATGGGAGATTGTGCTGCAACCCCCTGTTCGCAGCTTTAACTGTAGAGGCCACAGATAAGAAAAGATCTCTGTTGTGTTCCGAAGTGTGCTTAATAGAAGAGACAGAGGCTTTCCTAACTTGCCTCTCTCCTGTTCTGGACTGGAGCAGGCCTTCTGTTTAAAGTAAAGTTGGCACTGGTATACAGCAGTTTCAGAGTTATGGAACAGCCTCTTTTCCTCCTGATGAGTGCATGGTGGCTCCTGGGGGTCCCCACTGGGCTCCAGAATGACCTTTAGCTCTGCTGAGAACTGTCACCTTTCATTTAGCATATAGACAGGGACACCTATTCAGAAGCTAAAACTGTAGTCCTCAGTAATACAGAGGCAAAAACCACAGTGGCTGGATGATTCTGAAAGCCAGTGGCATCTGTTCTACAGACTTTGGCACACTGCCTATCAAGGAATATTTTCTGCTCTTAACAGGTATTTTTCTGCTCCACTATCCCCCAGCACTCTGCTTCAGCCTGAGCATGACAGTGGGGTTGCTCCATCTTCACAGGGCAAGCGAGAGGGAAAACAGCCTGGCCCCCTCAGTAAACCCACCATGACACTTAACTCTCCAGGGCCTCCAAGGAAGACAAATTACCTGGTGTCCATTACCTTCCTCAGCAGGAAAGCACAGCCCCATTACCTGCTTCGTCACCTGGAAGGGGAGACAGAGCATGGGGCAGAGCCTGCCTCATTAGCTATTTCCCAACCCTCCACCAGACATTTCATCTCTCCTTTCTCCGACCCTACAGCCCTCACCTGGAGATGAGGTTGACAGCAGCATTGGCTGTGCGTGGAGGGAAGAATTCCAGGGAGAACCACTTGTCTCCAGCCTCCTGGCGTCGACGCATCTTCTCCCGTAGCCGCTCATGCCGGTCAGCATCGAGGACCGGAGTGGAGCAGCGTGAGCTGTCCTTGGAGCTCTCGCTCCCACTGCTGCTGCCACCATCAGATTTAGAGCTGGAGCTGGCACTACAGCTATGCTGGGTCTCGTTGACCATGGTGAGCTCTCTGGAGGAGGGTCACAGAAGGAACACAGTGGGTACAAGGCAGGACACAGAGCAAGGAGCAGTTACCGCTGATGTGGGCAGCAGATAATGAAAAGGAAGCCTATGCCAAGATCAGATGTTAATCATCACCAAGGAGTCCCTTTTGCCAGCCTTCACTGTAAGCTGTAGTGGGGCAGCTGGTATAAACATAATTGCAGAGGGTTTCATGCCACTTTAATGTAGATCTGTGCTTGCTGGGTCAAATTTGGCTCTCCAAAGTCAGGTCAACATCACTTTTGACCTGAGTACACAGTTCTCATTAACTTAGGTCAGGATTCTCATGTGCATCAGGTGACAGCCTCTTTGATCTCGCAGCCTTGGATGGACATGCCAGCAGATAACTGTTTCTTTCTACACCAGTTGCTTCTTGGACTGTGCCCATCTCCAGTTTCCACCATTTGTTGCCAAAAAGCAGTGCTTCTTTACAGTGCAGGTAGAAAAGCAAGTGCTAATGGGGAAGGTACCCAAGAATGCAAACTATTCCTATGTCAGAAAAAAACCCTGAAAAATCCCCTCTGATCAGGCCATCCCCACAAATACCATCCTTTGTTTTGTCTTTGCTGGCACCACATTTGCATTTCTAACCCTTATCCTCCTTCCACAAGACATACCATCTCCACAGACAACTCTCCCTGTGCCAATACCACTGCACACATTCTTTCCTTTACCAAATAAAGGTAAGGTTCATGTTCCTTTCTGTGACTGCTTGGAAACAAGGTCAGCAGCCACCATTCTCTTCCCCCCATCTCTCCACTTAGTTCCCAAAGTGTTTTATCCTATGCCTTTAAAATGAGGTAGTGATTACAGATAACTAGAAAAAAGCTACCATAAAATTTGCATCAGTGTTACTTGCCTCTGTACCTGCCAAAATGTAAAACTGCAACTGGGAAGCAGGAAGTTGCTGAGCATTACTTAACACTGGAGCCTGCTTTTGGTTGCACAAGCTAATATACACTTTGTCCTTATCATATAAGCTCTGTAGGTTTAGGTCATCCAAGGTCTTTGAACTCATCTTTACAGTTTACACTGAGTTCCCAGTCAAGCAAAAAGTTACGGGAGAAAGTCTGATTTTATCACCTGGGGATTTCTGCTGGCAGGAGATGTGAGAAGGGAGCACAGGGCTTCTGCTGCCAAGAGGAACAGGGCATCTTAAATCAAAGCAGACCACAGTAAAAATCGGCACCACAGACCCATTGAGAAGTGAAGCAAAAGCAACAGGGTGCACAGTAACAGCCCTGACCACGCTCTCTCAAAGGATTTTGCCTGCCATCCACGTGCCACTAATCTGGGAGCATTATCCCAAAGCATATGTTGGAGATTGAGCTAGCAGTGCAAAACCACACGCAGTGGTTTCACTTCCCACAAGCATGCCATGGCACTAAAGGCAAATCACGATTGCTGTTCTCCCACTTCAGATTTAAGATTCTCATCACAAGGGGAGAGGCCATGTATTAATGTCTCTATAGTAACACTCTCCGTAGAGGAAAGGGCCTTATCTCACTGACATCTGAAGCCATAACGACCGGAGAAAGGCCCCACTTAAATTTTGCCTGCAGGCAGCAGTTGGAGCATTTCCTTACCATCAGATGCTCACAGATTTGCTGGCAGAAGCTTGCAGTTATTCCTGAGGGAAACAAAGCGTTTTCTAAACAACAAAACCAGCTGCAAAATAAGACAGTGAAACACCTTTGAGCCCCACTGGCTCAGCGCTCCTGTTCCTCTGTCTCTGCTACACTGCAGCGCTCAGAGCAAAAATCTATGATCAGCACCTTGATCTATGATCGAATATCTACGATCAGCACCCTGATGCTGATCAGCGCCATGTGCCTGTTGCATTTATGGCATGGTGGTGCCCGCTTACTTCGCTGTAGGGCACTTTTACTGCTCCCAGGCCCGATCTTACATACGCACTGTTGCGATCGGCATCCTCAGGCTCAGCCTCCCCACCCGAGCTGACCTGGGCTGTCGGAGGTGCACTTCACACGGGGCCTGCAAGGGTCCTGTGCGGGACCGGGGCACCAGGCTGACAGCCCTACGTGTGGCCCGTGGGTGGGTCTACCGCACTGCCATGGGAAAGCTGGAGGGAAAGGGCCGGGGGAGAAGGAGGGTG
>JASSUY010028931.1:78087-150115 GCA_032466535.1 Forpus xanthops
AGGAGGGTGCCGCCGCCGGGGTCTCCCCGCGCCGCAGCCATGCTGGTTGCCGCGGCCCGCCCGCTGCCCGCCCCAGGCCCCGCTCACCTGCCGGTGGTGCTGGGCGGTGCTGGGCGGCCCCATCCCGCAGAGCCTTAAGCGGGGCCGGAGCAGGGCGCGTCCCACGGCACCGCCCCGCGCTGTCCCTGCTCCGACATGGCGGAACCGCGACCTCAGCTGCCCCGCACCGCGCCGGAGGAGGCGGGGCCAGGCCGCAGCCGGGTTACGCGGTGCGGCGGGCGGAGCCGGGAAGGGGCGGTGGCGGCCGCGGAAGATGGCGGGATGTGGGTCCGGGCTGTGCTGCTGCTGCTGCCCGCGCTGCTGCGGCGAGCGGGAGAGCCGCACCCCCGAGGAGCTGGTACGGACCCGTGTACCCCCACACTGAGCCTCGGTCTGCGCTGCGGAGTGCTTGAGAGCTGGGCGGCTGTAGGGGGGTGTAGCTATGGCGCTGGGCACGGTGCCGCCGGGGGCCGGTGCCTCAGGGCGCGGTGCTTCCGTCTGAGCTTGGCCCAACCCGTGAGGGCCTGGTGCCTCAGCCCATGGCCTCAGCGCCTCACGGCCTGGTGCCTCAGCGCCTCACGGCCTGGTGCCTCAGCCCGTGGCCTCAGTGCCTCACGGCCTGGTGCCTCAGCCCGTGGCCTCAGTGCCTCACGGCCTGGTGCCTCAGCCTATGCCCGCTCTTCTGCCTCATGTTGGGCCCGGTACCTCCGCTGCTTCTCTCTGTGCCTCAGCCCGCGCTGTCCCACTACCACAGTCAGCGTCTGCTGTGGCAGGGCCTGGTGTCAGCCCTTTGCAGCCCTCAGAGGGAAGTGGCTCTGACGAGGCTCTCTCCAGCTGCCAGGAATGCTGTGTGTGCAAGTTCCTGGTCCTGTGCTTCCCAGTAATCCAGAGCTGTAAGGGAAGCTGGAATGGGTTTTAGTACCACTCTGCTTTACTCTGCTGTGAGGAGCTCCCAAATAGAAGTAATGTGGTGTGTGCTTGCTGAGGCGCAAGCTTTAAGGTAAGGCCTTGTGCAGGTACCCTGGAGTAGGCGATGGGTAAACCCATGCTCTTGACTTTACAAACCATAGTGGCATAGGTCTTCCTTAATTCTAGTTTTGCTACTAGTGTTAATGAGTGTACATGGATTTGTTTTGCTGATGTTTTTCCCTTCCTATGTTTGTATTGCAGACAATCCTAGGAGAAACTCGTGAAGAGGAGGATGAGATCCTTCCACGCAAAGACTATGAGGTGGGAATTTAACTGATAACAGTTGCTGAAACGAATGTGAAAAGAACTGCAGGCAGGTTTTTGTCGGTTTGAGTTTGTAGTGAGATGGGTACTCAAAGTGCATCCCTAGTTAGATTGCATTGGCATCAGCAGAAATACCGAGAGTTGCTGTGTTTGCAAAGAATTGTTCCTCACATGTTTCTGGGTCAAAGCTCTGTGGGTGGAGTTTGAATGTCCATGACTCAAGTCAGCCTCTTGTTGAGAAAATTCATTTTTAGAGCCTGCTGCATTGTTTCACTTATTAAATGCAGGATTTACAGGCTCTGTTGGTCTTGTTTCCTCATGGCTGTAGGAAGCATCTGTTGCCTTATGCTGTCTCTGTTATGCTGGCTCACAGCAAATCCTGCTTCTTACAGGAGATTTTTGCTTTTTGCATGTCTGTAGTGATAGGACAAGGGGTAACGGGTTCAAGCTTAAACAGGGGAAGTTTAGACTGGATATAAGGAAGAAGTTCTTTACTGTAAGGGTGGTAAGACACTGGAATGGGTTGTCCAGGGAGGTTGTGAATGCTCCATCCCTGGCAGTGTTCAAGGCCGGGTTGGACAGAACCTTGGGTGCCATGGTTTAGTGTGAGGTGTCCCTGCCCATGGCAATGGGGTTGGAACTGGATGGTCTTAAGGTCCTTTCCAACCCTAACTATCCTATGATTCTGTGGTGGCCCTGAGCTGTTTAGAGCAGTTGCTGTTCACATGGGTGTCAGCAGCTCAGCCTGTTACTGCTTGGCTTGAAAGGGTGAAGTTGATGTAGATTGAAGCTAGTGGTAGTTTGTGAGTATGACTGGGCAACTCTATATTGCTTAAAGCTCTCAGCTGGAGAGGAAATCCTATCTAGTATTTGTGTTGTAGTGAGAGCCTAAAGATGTAGTGTTTATCCCCTGCAATGTTTATCTCCAGATTGGAGGGACCTAAATAAGTAAAGTCAATGGTATTTCTTCAGTCTAAAGTTGTTTTAATAAGTCATATTCCTGTTTGGTTCCCTGTCTCTCTCAGCTGGGGCAGCAAAACTGGTCTGTTCTTTCACTTTGTGGTTCCGAGATCTGGTTCTGCTGAAAGTATTTAACTGGTATTGTTTCCAGTTTTTTTTCTCCCACTGTTGTCTGCAAAACCTGTGGGGGTAGTAATGACTTCTGAAATCTCTAACAAGGTTTTTTATCCATATTTTTTTCTACAATCTCTTGTAGCTGTTTCTCTGAAATTGAACTTTTGGCATTCTTTCAGAGCTTGGATTATGATCGTTGTATCAATGATCCATACTTGGAAGTTTTGGAGACCATGGATAACAAGGTAGGACCTTGTTCTTTCCCTTTCATTAGCTTGAGAGTTAAAACTGTGGCAATTACCCAGAGAAGCTGTGGCTGCCCCATCCCTGGCAATGTTCAAGGCCAGGTTGGACGGGGCTTGGAGTAACCTGGGATAGTGGAAGGTGTCCCTTCCTGTGGCAGGGGCTTGGAACTGGGTGAGCTTTAAGGTCCATTCCAACCCAAACCATTCTGTGATTCTAAGTATATTCCACTGAAGGAAGTTTTGTGGATGTTTTTCTTCTCTATGAAAGAATCGATGTGTTCTCTTGGTTTCTTTATGAGAAGAATAAAAATATGTATGGAGATGATAGCTCCCAGTGTCTGTTCTGATCCTCAGGTTTAAAGTGAGCAAGATGTTCAGTACTTTTAGTTCCTTATTTTCAATTTTCTGTTGTTACCATTTTCTGTTGATTTATCACTCTAGCAGGAATCAAATTGTGGAACTCCAAAATGCCTTTCTCTGATTCCCATTTCTATTTTGCTTTGATTTGGCTCATTTTTTGTTTTTCATTCTCATTCTAAACAGAAAGCCCAGAGATATGAAGCAGTGAAGTGGGTGATGGTTTTTGCTATCGGAGTCTGCACAGGACTGGTAAGGGTCATGCTGTTTGGGGAATGAGGAGAATTCAGGAGACTAAGCAGGCATAATTTAGAAGTCAATGGCTGAGGAGTCAAGAGGAGAAAACAATCTTTTATGAAGTGGAGAGCTTAGTAGCTAGAGTTGTCTTTTGGGAATTGTTAGATTATTTTCCAGGAAGCCTTTTGTTTGGTTTAGAACTTGTTGTGCTTTCTTTGTAAAGTATTCTGGCAAATCCTCTAATTCTGCATACAAGAAAACCTGTCCAAAGTGAGTACCCAATAAAAAGATGCTAATTTACAGTTGGACTGTATGGTTTGTGTGTTTGTCAGCACTAGTGTCACTGCATGTACTTTCCAGAGTGTTTGAACATTAGCTCTGCTGAGTGTATGCCTCAGTTAAGTGCCAGCTTTCTTCTGTACCCTGAAATGTGTTGTGGGTGTTAAAAATGCTGCCAGATTAGCAGTCTGAAATGCATTCCTTCAGGAATAATTCTAGGAGGGATCTGTCCTGGTAAGAATGAGGGAGGCAGCAAATCTGAGCTTCCAAAGTTACTATACTCTGAACAACGCTTCTTTTTTCTTCTTCATTCTTTGTTTTCCTCTGTGTGCATACTTCTGGTAGAACTTCCTAGAGAGTGGTCTTTGTTACTTGTATGTTGTAGTTTCTGATGACAAATGTATCTTCTTTTCTGTAGGTGGGCCTTTTTGTGGATTTCTTTGTACGGCTCTTTACCCAGCTCAAGTTCCAGGTGGTACAAAGCTGTATCTTTTACCCGGTGTGTGGGTTCCTGCTAGGCTCAAGTGACCTTTTCCTTTCTGTTGCTGTTCTGCTCAGAAAACCTGACTCTCAGACTTCTGCCATCAATTATGTTGATGACTAATCAAGTTTTTAACTTGGCTCTGTAATTCAGCCCTCGAAACCAAAAATGTTTCTACTACTGTATACACAGACAAAGGCTAATCCCTGAAAGAATGAGTGGTTTCCCTTCCTTGTAGCTTAGTTGAGCTCTGAAAATGAAGCCTGGCTTCCTGGTGGGCTGTGTCAGAGGCCCTGGCTGGGTTAGCAATTTTGTCTCCTGGTGCCAGTGGAATCCCCAGACACTACTCGGTGATTGTGTATTGCTTGGGGGAATGTTGTTTTCCATGACCATCCCTGCAGCAGTGGAAGAATGCACTGAAAAAGGCTGTCTTGCCTTGTCCTTGCTGGAGCTGCTGGGGTTCAACCTGACCTTTGTTTTTCTTGCCAGCCTTCTGGTCCTGATCCAGGTAAGTTGTAGGTGCACTGCTGCTCCTTACACAGCCTCCCTTTCCTCTCACACGGGTCCTGGGTATGAAGTAGTATTGCTGGAAGCACTGTCTGCCTCAAGACACCAAACTAGCTTCTCAGTGCTGATTGACATAGCTAAGCAGGATCTCTTGGTCCCTTGCTGTGCTCTCTGATGGCACATTGTTGGTCAGCTCTGAAGTCAATGCAACACAACCTCAGTGTTTCTTTTTTACAGCCTGTAGCAGCTGGATCTGGAATTCCTGAAATCAAGTGCTACCTCAATGGGGTAAAGGTTCCAGGGGTTGTGCGTCTCCGGACAGTGGTGTGCAAAGCTGTGGGAGTGCTCTTCAGTGTGGCAGGAGGTATGAAGGGCTGTGGCGTATCGATCTTGTTGGGATCACTGAAGGGGAAAAAATATGTCCCTGCTGTACATAGAGTGCAAAAGGCTTCTCCCACCTTTCCAGTAAAATGATTTTAATGGGCTGGAGTAGAGTCATGAGCCCTGAATGCATATATAGAGTAGAAAATAAAAGGATCAGGACTATCAGGGGAACAGGTACTTTTCTGGGTGGGCTAGTCAGAAGTGCTTCTGTGGCTTAGTCCATGAGTGAGTCATGAGAATTCTCCAGAACTCATGGTCTAGAGCAGCCTGAAGGAGGTTATGTTCTGGGCAGCAGGGCAGAATAACTTTGAGAGTTCAGAGTCCTTGTACCAGCTGTCTTGGAATGATTCTACCCACTTGAAGCATTAAGTCCATGCAAGTCTTCGCAAACATCTGGGGGGGGGGCTGAGGGGCCAAGGGTCAGCGCTTCCCTGCACCTTGAGGGGAGATTGAGGAGCACAGGAGCCTGTGCCATGTCATGGAGGTGGTGAGCTGGTCTCTCTTGGCAGTCAGCAAGGGAGGGCGGCAGCAGGTCTGGGGGAGTATGTTGTCTCATTAGCCCTGTTTTTCCAGGTCTTTTTGTCGGGAAGGAGGGTCCAATGATTCACAGTGGTGCTGTTGTGGGTGCGGGTTTGCCACAGGTTAGTGCTGGCCTGGGTCGCTGGCTTTGTAAAAGTACTGTGAGGATTAAGTTTCCATTCTCTCTGTTTCTAAATCTTCTTTCTTTGTAGTTCCAGAGCATCTCTTTGAGGAAGATCCAGTTTAACTTTCCCTATTTCCGCAGTGACAGGTAGTGTACCCAGGATGTGGAGGAGGGGACAGGGGGATGAGTGAGCAGACTTCCTTGGGAGAAGGGATGAATCAGTCAGTGGTATTTTCAGTCTCCCTAGTGTCCTGTGATTTCATTCTGCAGCAAGACAATACCAGGACTTGGCTCTTCCGTGCTGTTCTGCTCTGGCCCCATGTTCACTGATGTTCTCTATTACTCAGCAAACCTCTACCCACTTAAAGCCTTTAACCCGAATGGTTAAATGGCTTCATTGTTGGGAACAATTTCAGTAACTCACCCATTATGGCCAAGATGTACTACAAAGAAGGTTCATTCACCTGACTGAACAAAATCTTACCCTTCCTTCTCTAATTCTTTCATGTGGTGCTGGAGTCTCACAGTTTGGAATGGTTCCTCATATGTGTAGTGCCAGAGTTTTGCTCTGTGTGGATGCTGTAGAGAAAGCATGATGCTGTAGAGAAAGCATGATGCTGCAGTGACTTGCTGAATAAGTCTTGCTGCCATGGCCAGCACTTCTCCCAGCTGTCATTGCTGTAATCCCTGTGATATATCCATAAATGGGAATGGTCTCTTACTTTGCAGAACCTAAGCACCTCCAGAGCTCTATTATGCTAAACTGGGACCGTTTTCCCCTTCATTTCAGGGATAAAAGGGATTTTGTATCTGCTGGAGCTGCTGCGGGGGTTGCGGCTGCCTTTGGAGCACCAATTGGGGGCACTCTTTTCAGCTTGGAAGAAGGTTCCTCTTTCTGGAACCAGGGACTTACATGGAAAGTGGTGAGTAATGACTGTCTCTTTCTGTGTGTCTTTTCCTTTAGCTGGACCTTTGGGGGAGGGCTTTCCTGTAAGAATGTTCAGATTATCCTGTCTACCCCTGAGCTGTCATGGCAGGGGAGATACTGCCTGCTCTATCAGTGCTCCAGAATGACTACAACTTAGAGATGAGTCTGGAACAATGGGACAGCTCTGTGTGCAGCACACATAATGTACATGGGAGAAAGGGCTGTTGTGCCTGGGTTCTCTGCAGTCCCATCCTTTGGGAGCAGACAGACTAGGCAGGTGATGGATTTCTTTCTGCTTTACTCTGCATTGGGGAGCTGTATTGCAGCAGTGCCCCATGCCTTCAGGTTGTAGATTTTTCTTGCCTACTCTTATGAAGTTGACAGTATATTATAAATGTATTGGATTTCAGGATGCTTTTGGCATTTCTTACACTAAACATCTTGTTGATGGGATTCAGTTAGTTTACTCTTTCTCGGCAGCTGTCAAAGAAGCCAGGGGATTTGCCAAGAGAACAACACTCTCAGAGCCTTTGAAGAGCTCAGTTCCAGTTCCAGACATGCTGTGATAATTGATGCTTGTAATTGATTAGCAACTGCAAATTAACGTATTTGACTAAAGAGAGCTTTTGATGCAAGAATTACTAGGTGAAATTCCTAACTCCTTGTGCAGGAAACCAAATTAGATGGTTATAGGAGTCTGTCCATTCTAGCCCTGCTCTCTTTTGCACCAGGGGATGGATGTTAAACCTCAGTGGATTATTTTCCTAAAGCCAAGAAGGCTTTGAGGTTCCCTTCCCCAGGCATAAACCTCAAGGAAGAGGTGACTGCACCAGTCTTAATTCCGGGAATCTTTACTTCCTTTCTTTTTTATACTACCTCAGCTTTTCTGTTCCATGGCTGCCACCTTCACCCTGAATTTTTTCCGCTCTGGGATTCAGTTTGGAAGTTGGGGGTCTTTCCAGCTCCCTGGGCTGCTGAACTTTGGGGAGTTTAAGGTAAGACTTAGTGCTGTTATTTCCCATACCCCTCTGGACTTTTATCAGTTCAGTGTTTCTGTTATTTGGGTTTTGGTTTGTTTTTTTTTTTATTTGATACATGCTCTATTTCATTAAAGGGCAGTTGATATTTAGCTGCGAGAGATTGATAACCTATAACAGAATTGTTCCCCTTGAGTCATAGCTGCTGAAGTCTCCTGTTGTGGAGGCAGAGGTGTTGTTAGGAAATTGCAGCAAATACTGTAATGCTTTTTTAATCCTTTTCTGCACATAGTGCTCTGAGTCTGATAAGAAATGCCACCTCTGGACAGCTGTGGACTTGGGCTTCTTCATTCTGATGGGGATTGTAGGAGGCCTTCTTGGAGCCACCTTCAACTGCCTGAATAAGAGACTCGCCAAGTACCGCATGCGAAACGTACATCCCAAGCCAAAGCTGGTCAGGTATTTGTGCACTGTTGAGTTGTTGCAGGAATCTCTGATCTGTGTTCATAATGCAGAAGACCCAGTGAATGAGGTTGGAGGAAATCCCAGACCTATTCTTTTTGAAGTCACAAAACTCCATAGAACCTTAAAGTGAACATCAGAAATCAGATGTTAACAGTCCTGTGCATTTTTGTAGTTACTCTGGTAGTATGGAGAGAGCTGCAGTTCCCCTTACAAGGGCTGTGAAGGGAGGTCTTTATTATAAAAGCTGTAGCTGAAGAAGACAGAGCTTTTTCTCTATGTGGTATTTTTTTATGTCTTGACCAGACAGATGTGGAGGGAGTAGATGATGCCATTAATTGTTTAAATCTGCAGCTGAGCTAATGTCTGTGCTATTTAGGGGGAGTTGCTTTGTCTTTCTGGAAAACAGCTGGTTTTGCTCAGGCAATTCTAAAATGAGAAGCCCAGGTTTAAAGAAAAAAAACAGAAGTGTATGTCAGCAGTTAGAAAAGTGATCAAGAGATGACGCATCAACCTGTCCAGTTGTGTCTGGCCATTTACCCTGTAAGGATCTACAGACCATTGTTTCTATGTGAACAGCCTCATCACTGAACCTTTCACCATTTAATACGTGACTGCTATGTGTTCTCTGGGCAGAAATAGCTCCTTTTTGGGGCAGGCAATTTAAAAAGGGAGCTAACAATATCCTTGGCAACCAAGTCATGATTCAGCTTGACTTACAGAGTCCCCTGCTTCTGATGTTCAGCTCAGCTGACTGCTGCTTCTTGCAGCTTAACCAAAGTCATGTGCAGGACTGGGACTTGGTTACAGGGCTGAGTGTGGCTTCAAGTGTATGGTTTCTATTCTGTATTTGCAGAGTCTTGGAGAGCCTGCTGGTTTCATTGACTACTACAGTCGTGGTCTTTGTAGCCTCCATGGTTCTGGGGGAATGCCGGCAGATGTCTTCCACCGGTCATAGTGGCAATGACACTCTGAACCTGCAGGTAAGTAATCTTTTATGACTTCTTATGAAGATTATACATTAATATCATCTTGTTCACCCTCCAGACAAGCACAGGTACATAACGAACTTCTGTCAGCATGCAGTACATAACAGAAATTCAGTGAAAGCCTGTGGACAGTTGCAGGACCTTAAAGAAATCATGAAAGCTACCCTTTGTGCTTTTGGACTTTGGCAAAGCAGCTCAGGCTGTGATTTGGGGATCCCACTGATTCTTCGGGCCCCATCTCTGTTACTGACATTCAGTCTGAACTTTCCAAAGCATGAGCTGACAGCCCTATGTAGCAGAGTTACTTCCATTCTGCGCAAAGGCTATTATAGGAGAGAGTGGATTCTAACTGTTCATGGTCTTTTGTGTCCTGCATTAGGGTATGTCAGAGGATGTGAATTCAAGCATTAAAACCTTTTTCTGCCCAAACGAAACCTACAATGACATGGCCACACTCTTCTTTAACCCTCAGGAGTCAGCTATCTTGCAACTCTTCCACCAGGACGGTGAGTAGCTAAGAAACAGTGTCCCATGCCATGCTTAAGCTTCAGAGCTTCATCTTGCTGGAAACAAGATTCATAAGAACCACAAGGTTCAGGACACCTTGAGGTCCTCAAGGCTTTAGGGAACTGCTAGCAAAACAGGTGAAAGCCACCTCCATATTGAGAAAGGCTTGCTTTTCCTCTGTTTTTCACTTACTCATTTTCTTCATGTGTGTTTGGATTGGGAGATGAAGAACCTGTTGTGAGATGAGCCTGCTGTGAACTGAGGGGTGGATGGTGCAATACTACTGTCTCTGTCTGACAGATCTGTGCCCCTTTAGTCATGATTCTTCTTGTGTTGCAGGTACTTTCAGCCCAGTCACACTGTCCTTGTTCTTCCTTCTCTATTTCTCACTCTCCTGTTGGACATATGGGATCTCTGTGCCCAGTGGTCTTTTTGTGCCATCACTGCTTTGTGGGGCTGCCTTCGGACGCCTGGTCGCCAACCTCCTCAAAAGGTGCATTGAGTGTGTGTGAGAGGGATGTGCTGCAGGCACACGCTGAGGTATCAGTCAGGGTGTTCTAATCTCCAAGCTCTGTGTTTTGCTCTAGCTACATTGGCCTGGATCACATCTACTCGGGAACTTTTGCACTGATTGGGGCAGCAGCATTCCTGGGAGGAGTGGTCCGCATGACAATTAGCCTGACTGTCATCCTAATTGAATCCACCAATGAGATCACCTATGGGCTCCCCATAATGATCACCCTCATGGTGAGTGCAGGGTCTTAGCTCTGGCTTCTGGCAGGTTGCTTGAACATGTGCTAGCCCTGAATCTCTATTCCTTCAAGAGCTGTGATAAGGAGTCTTATCCTTGGAGCAACAATTCTGTAGACCTTGTGTTTGCTCTGCAGGTAGCCAAATGGACAGGAGACTTTTTCAACAAAGGCATCTATGACATCCATGTGAACTTACGAGGAGTGCCTCTGCTGGAGTGGGAAACTGAGGTGGAAATGGATAAGTAAGGCTGCTTCTCTTGGCAGGGCTGTGGGTTAGAGTTTGTGGTAGGGTTCTTATGCAAAGGAATGCTGTAATGCAGGGGGTGGTGCCTCATCTCCAAAAAACCTGGCTTCTCTGAGAGGAGCAGTTGTGAGGAGGACAGCTACGAGAGTAGCTGGGAGTTGTGCACTGGGTCTGTGGCAGGAAAGATGTGCTGGCACTGTTTCTGGGGTGGGGTGGATGGTTGGAGACTTAAGAAGTAGATCTGTGAGGTTCAGCATGATCTCTGCAGGTGTTCCACTGGACTTTCCTTCTTGCAGAATTCCATCGTCTTCCCAACTGTTGTTGTTTTCCAATAGTGTTTAAACACTTTCTATGCCATAAGTTGGAACCTTTTTCCTTGCCTGTAGTGCACTGTTAAAAATCAGATATTTTGTGCCAGCACTGCTAGTAACACAGTACAGATAAGCATGCAGGTACAAGGAGCAGGCAGACCTGTACTGCAGCAGAGTCCTTTAGGATCTCATTTTGGGACTGGTTTGTTTCCTTGTTTGTTCATTACCAGCCTTTTGTCACTGACACAATGCATGCAACAGTCTTGACTTTTTTTTTTTTTCCTGCAGACTACGAGCCAGTGACATTATGGAACCCAACTTGACCTATGTCTACCCACACACCAGGATCCAGTCCCTTGTCAGCATCCTGCGCACAACTGTCCATCATGCATTCCCTGTAGTGACTGAGAACCGGGGCAATGAGAGGGAGTTCATGAAGGGAAATCAACTAATAAGTAATAACATCAAATTCAAGGTAAGAAGTTGTTTGAGTTGAAGAACTTTCTTTGGCAGGTGGAAGGCCATTCCTTTTGTTATCTATGCCTTTGTCAGTGCAGAATTCAGGTCACAGATAAGCACCTACTGCAATGCAAAATTTTCAAGGGCTCAGTTTCATTCATTCCATTATCCATGTCATGGTAAAGGCAGAAGTGAGCTGCATTCCTGGAGGCAAAAGTTGAGACTTACCTGTTTAGGATAGGCATAGAAAAAGTTTGGATTCAGTACTGAAGTACTGAATCCACCACTGAGATCAGCAGTAGGTGCCTAAATGCTTCTCCCCTTTGTAGAAGGGATAGCGGGACAGATGCTTTAGTCCCTTGGGAAACTTAAAAGTTTAAGGTCAGAATGAATAATGAACATGCTTGTGGTATGCTCATGCCCTAGAAAAAAAGGAAGCCTGAGTTCCTGAACTTCAGGTTCTGTGTCCAAGGAGAGTAGAGTCCTGTTGGCTAGTCTCATAAGTACTGCTGCAGCACTAAGGAACACCTTATCTGGTGTCATAAAGCTTCAATCAGATAGTTCATAGTTGCTGTTGGATAATGGTTGACCTGCTTTGTATCTGCAAATTGTTTTCTGTATGCAGAAATCCAGCATCCTCACCCGAGCTGGAGAGCAGCGCAAGCGCAGCCAGTCTATGAAGTCTTATCCCTCAAGCGAGTTGCGTAATATGTGTGATGAGCACATAGCGACAGAGGAGCCACCAGAAAAGGAGGATCTGCTGCAGCAGATGCTAGAGAGAAGGTGAGATCCTGGCAGGCACAGGTGTATGGGAACAGTGTTTCCTTGTGTTGAGATGTGATGCTTCTTACAGTCCCTGTCATTCCATATATCAAAGGAAACAGTGCTAGTATCTATGGGGAATGACTTTTTAGCAGGGCCTGTTGTGATAAGACATGGGGTTTTAAACTAAAAACAGAGACTTCAGGCTGGATTTGAGGAAAAAGTTCTTTACAATGAGGGTGGTAAAAGCCTGGCACAAATTGCCTGGAGAGGTGGTGGATGCACCATCCCTGGAGACATTCAAGGCCAGGCTGGATGTGGTTCTGGGCAACCTGATGAAGGTTTCCCTGCGCATTGCAGGGGGTTGGACTGGGTGAGCTTTGAAGGTCACTTCCAACCTAAACCATTCTATGATTTTATGTTTTAGGAGAAGGGACTTGTAATGTCTCATCAGCCAGTGCTGGGGCTCGTATCTGTGACCAAGTCTTAATGACTTGATGGTGGTGTCCAACCTGCTAACTTAAATTCACTTCAAACAACTGTCTGGAAACTTTTCCTGAGGAAATGTCTTGTCTGTAGAAATCCATAGCCTCTTGTCTGCAGAGGACTGAGGGCTCTACAAAGCTCACTTCTCCCAGGAGAGGAGTTAATGACCTGGTGCTATAATATTGATACCACTTTCTTGTAACTGGGCCAAGTCGCCAGCCTTGTGTTGCAGTTTCTTCCAAGCAGAAGCCCAGTCCAGTGAATCACTTAATCACCTAGTGATTGTAACTCTTGTGAGTAGGGTCCTGACCCTGATGTTTTCCCAGGTGCTTCAGCTTTTATTAGAATCTGAATAATTTGGCACTGAAATTGCTTTAGTAGCAAGTGATTTGAATTTGAGAGTTGTGAATTTTCATTCTGCTGCTGTTGTCATACTCTGCTGATGGTAATGGTTCTTGATCCCTCTCTGCTGTTTTTTTTAATGGAGAAAAGGCTAGCTTGTCACTAGCAAGAGTCCCAGAAATGTTCAGGAGAAGGTTGCAAAGAGCTGAAGTAGCTGTTGTTTTGGAGGTGGGGGTATGTGTTTCTCCTTAAGTTCACGCATCTTGTAACATGCAGTGTTAAATCTGCCACAGATACACTCCCTACCCCAACCTGTACCCTGACCAGTCTCCCAGCGAGGAGTGGACCATGGAGGAACGCTTCAGACCTTTGACCTTCCATGGCTTGATCTTGCGCTCACAGTTGGTCACGCTCCTTGTCAGGGGGGTTTGTTACTCCGAGAGCCAGTCGGTGAGTTTTCCTAATCAGGAATTGTAGCAGAGACATCCCTACCCTCCCAGCTGAGAAGGTTGGGAACAATATGGCCTGCGAAAAAGAAATTACCTATTTCTACACTTCAAGGAATGCATTTGTGTGTTAAGAGCTGCAGACACGTAATGTGAATTCTCCTGACAGCTCTAGAATAGAGGGACTTGAATTTCTGTTTAAGTGTCCCCCGGAAAAGAGGACAGCTACTGTTTAAGAGATAAACCAACAGGCCCATTTGTGGCATAAAGGTGTAATCCTGTCAGAGCTGGAGAATGGAGGACAGCTATCAAATACAAAAAGGGCCACTAGCAGCATTTGCTTAACTCCTGTGTTGCCAAGGTCTTACCAGAAGTGTCAGCTGTATCACTGAAACAAGCAGGAGCATTTGTAATTGAGGCCCATATGCGAGGCTGATTTGTTGCTGCCCTCCAGTGTCGAGTATAGATCTGTCAGAGGCTGGAGAGCAGATCCATTGCTCTATCAGCTAAATGCCTGTATGGGTTTGGGCTTGCACTGCTGCATTCTAAGATGAGCTGCTCTGAGTACTTCTGCAGATGTATGTGTGGGCATGGGGGAATCTGGGTGAGCAACTGGGAGGCATCATTTGCTGAGCTGCTTACAGCCCATGTATTGTGTGGGATGGTGACACATCAGCTCAGTGGGATTTGTTTTAAATGCAGAGTGCAAGTCAGCCTCGTCTGTCCCATGCAGAGATGTCAGAGGATTATCCCCGTTATCCAGATATCCACGACTTGGACCTCACATTGTTGAACCCTCGCATGATAGTGGTAAGAGATGCACTGCAGTGTGACAGTGTTTCCTAACAGGTGTTTAGGACTATCCCAAGCCTTTAAAAAGACTGAGGTCACATTTAAGGCCATCCTTGGGTGCAGTGACTAACATCCTGTACTTCTTATGCATTCAGTCAGCTTTCTCTGCAAGTAAGTCCTCATACCTGCTGTGAGGTAACATCACACACAGGTGCTTAACTTTCAGAATAAGATGTTGCTTTCTAATTTAACTTCCTTCTAGTTTATACTTCTGCCTAAATGAGGTTGGACAGGCAAACTGCTGCTGTTTGTAACTCCACATGCTGGCAGCTCAGACAGTGGCAGGCCTGTCATTGACTTTGTGATAGGAAGGTTGCTGTGTAAGCCAAAGTGCTTTTTTAATATGCATTCTTATTTTCATGGGCCTACATTTATCCTGCTCAGAGGCTTTCTGTAGCTTTGGGTGCTTAAGATCATGGGTTACAGTGTTCAAGCAAACTGAAAAATTCATGTTCCTGAAATAATTTGGTATTTGTGGAGAAATAGAAGATGCCCCTGGTCTGGTACCCTGCCCACAGATCAGTGCATTGGAAGACTTGTAGGAATTACTTGTTAGTGATTCCTAGAGATAGTGAAAATGCTTCTTGTAAATAACGTAATTGTTTTTCTCTCTCAGGATGTCACCCCATACATGAACCCATCACCCTTTGCTGTCTCTCCAAATACTCACGTGTCACAAGTCTTCAACCTGTTTAGGACAATGGGACTCAGACATTTACCGGTTGTGAATGCAGTTGGGGAGGTAAGTCCTGATCTCCATTTTCTCTTGGCAAAGCAAGGAAGCCAATGTGGTTTATTCTATGTCTTCCACCTTTGAGAGAGTTAAGATTTCTTTTAACTTAAAACAGAAATGCTTTAAAGAGATCAGAACGTAGTAATCTTAAGGCCCTGAAGCATTCTTGATTACCATGTCTCTGTTACCATCTTTTGGGTCTATGTTTGCTTCCTGCTTTCCTCACACAGTCTCAGGCTGGCAGTGTGCAGAAGCTTTTACTGTCTTGTCTCTATTTAGATGCCTTGAGCTTATCAGAGGCCACTCATTTGGCTTTCTGTTTGTCAGCTTTATTCAGGACCAAAAGCAGAATAATGTACAAGAGGTTTTTCTGCTAGAAGGGAACTTGCATTGTTCCTACTCATGGGAGCAGCAGAACAAAGGAGTTGTTTAATGGATTGTTCTTGATTCACTTGTCTTTGCCATCTACAATGCTCAGGAATGGTCAGTAGGTGTCAGCAAGTTCCTATAAACAGTGAGAAACTCCTTTGACCCTGAATTTGTCTCTATGAGACAGCAGTGTCTTTTCTGCCTCTTGGAGTTGCCAATAGCTACTCTGCAGAGCCTGATGCTTGAATACAAGAGATGTTGTCTCGTTCCATGTCTAACATAAGATGCTGTTACAGTGCTAGAGAGAAGCCTATTTCTAAACTCTTTCAATGTGTAAAATCACTGAGGTGTTTCATCAGCTGAAACATCTGGCTTGACTGTTTCCTCATTCTGGGGAGAGGCTCCTTTTTGTGACCTGCCAGCTGGTGATGGCCAGTGTGCAGTCACTACTTAGCTAGTCTTTACCATTTCTCTGTTGTGGTCATTAGAGCTTCCTAAAAATGTATCTGATAAGAGCTATCTGCAGTCATGTCATGGGAGATATCTGAAATGCCTCTACTGAAGCTGTAAGAGAGTTGTGTTATTTCCAATTACAGTTTTCACTTTCCAAAGGATTTGGTTACATCTGTATGCTGTTGAACATGGACAGGTTTTCCCTTCCTATGCAGGGATAACTAATGCTGTGTTCAGACATCATAGCAGCCGTTAAACTGTCTGCTTGGGTGTAGTTAAAGCAGTATCTTGCCTGTAGACAAGTGCTGGCAGAGGGAGGGTGTTGCTTTGGCAAGATTTGAACTTGAACCCACTCTAACTCAGTCAGGATCTGTGTGCACATTCCTTCTTTTTGGAGGTTAGAAAGAGCAGCTCTACCATGCGCATCTGTTAGTGACACACCTGTGATACTGACTTTTCTCCTTTCTTTCTTCCTCTTTTAAGATTGTTGGGATAATCACTCGGCACAACCTGACCCACGAATTTCTGCAGGCAAGACTGAGACAACATTATCAGAGCATTTGATGCCTCTGCCCCACTGTCGGTGGCTACCTCCCTCTTCCAAGCCTGCACATGCGCTCGCATTCCGCTTGGACCCCTCAAGGCCCAAGACTTGCCGTTTGGCTTTTCACATGCATATCAAGCCTGGGGAGCTGGAAAACACCTTGCTAGCCAGAGAATTAGAGGAGCTGCCTGGGCCCAGAGATGTTGGTTGGTCTCAGGCACTTGGTTTGACCACTTTTGATCCAGGTTTTCTTCTTTTTCTGTGCCCCAGTTATCTCCTTTCATCAACTGTCCTGACACTGTATGTTCTGCTATTTTGTTTTTTTTGAGGGAGGGTTTTAAAGGGTTGGAAAAAGAATCATCTGTCTTCACTATGTCCTATGCAGAGAACTTTAGCATCTTTTCCCTGTCCACCTGTATGAGTCAGTTTTCCTCTTCCTCTCTTATTCCTGCAACTGTTGACATATTAGTGTGAGAAAGGGAGTCATTGTCAGGGCTGAGAGGAGATACTTAAGTTTGCAGTTATCAAACAGCTGCTCTGGAGGATGCCTTTACTCAGAATTAGTGTTATAAAATCCAGCTCTGGAAGTACACCTCTTTGTGGGTGTTCCCAGTTGACCATCTTTTCCCACTTTGACTTCATTTGTTCCTAATTTCTCCCCTTCTTTCATGGGGAAGTGTCCTTGCTGTGTTGTTTTTGATAGCAGCTGGCTTTTGAGAGCATGTCAGCAAATCAGGAGTTCAATTCAATTGCAGTTACTGTTTGGGATTATAAATATTTGATACTTTCGCAGAGCATCTCAAAGAAGGGAGATCTCTTTCCTCTTAGTTACTGTTATTATCTCCCTGTAAGAGACTCTTCTAAGGCACTTTGTGGCACTTCACTTTGTCACTAACCCGACACTCCTGGATTTCTTAGCATTTGTAGGCACTTTGTACTGATCCAACGGTGAGAGTCTGGGACACCTTTCCGGCTAGGGTTAGAGACCAGGGAACCCCCATCTTCAGAGTGTGATGAGGTGTTGCTTTCTGGAGGCTAATAAAACTGTTGCCCTGTCTCTGGGCTTGGTTGAATTATCTCTGTTGCAACGAGAGCTGGTATAACTTAAAGCTGCCATACAGGGGGGGATACTTGGTGCTGGTGACTATCAGGCAGGATTTGCTGCAGGGTGATAAGTGGGAGCTGTCTGTGCTCTAAAAATGCTTGGGGTAATGCTTGCAATAGCAACAGCCACATATCTAGAAGGGTGAAATCAGCACTTCGAAGCCAGTTGCAGCCAGTTCAGTGCTTTAGCAGGTACCATCCTGGCCAGCACCTGTATTGTTCCAGCAGGCACCTGCCCTCCTGAGTTTTGCATAGATAACCCTCAGTGGGAAGCCAGCACTGTGCCTCCAGGGGCTGCAGAGCTGATTGGCTTGATAAAGCACAGAGCATTTTCTCAGCCTGAGACTGGGCCAAGTATCATGGGGAATGTATCCCAGGAAAGCTTCTACACAGCCTCTGGGCACTCCAGTTAACCTGTTGTCTGCCATGGATGAAAGCTGTGGCAGAAGGAAATTTGACATTGTATTTTCTGAATTCAGAAACTCATCTGTAAAGATTTTCCTGACTAAGCCTGAGGAAGTTGTGCTCTTTCCCTACCTGTATCAAAACACTAAATCTGTTAAAACAGCCTCATTGACTGACTTTGTGGAAGCTGATTGTTCCAGGGCACTGCTCTGCAAGCTGTTGCCTGCTGAGCCCTACTACAGATGGGGTTGGGAGGAGGTTTTGTTCTCAGGTCACCACGTCTCGAGGTAGAACTCTTGAAGTCTTTGGCACTCTTTAGATGTTCATGGAGTCTTTGCAGTCTGGATGGTTTCTGGATGTATTCTGTGGCCATACTTGCAGTGAAGACAGCTGAATCATGGGAAACTCTTGAATTTTGGCCAGCAGATAAGAGAAAACTTGGTTTTAAAGTGGTTCCTGAGGGCAAGTTTTAGCATAGAATTTTCCTTATGCAGTGCATGGCTTAGCTGGAAAGTTTGTTTTTAGCCAAGCTGCTTGTAAGCACTTAGATTCTAATTTTTATTCCTCTCCATTGATATCTGGAGGCCTTTTTTCCATTTGGTGTTGTCTCAAACCTGCTGCTGTATTAGGAGATGAAGGGCACATCTTTGTTTTCAAGAATGGATTTATACCATTTCCACAAAGAGAAGTGAGCTGTGGTACATGCAGTGGCAGATGTGGCAGAGGAAGCTGTATGTGTCTGAGGACCCTTTGTTAACTATGGCCACTGAAGAGGGCAGTTTGAGAAGTGACCTATCTAAAAGGCAAGGAATGTTTGTTCTTTTCCCTTTCCTGCTGTAGAGCTTGCAGCAACAGCTCGTCTCCCCCACTGAAATAGCTTTGCAGGCTTGTGAATATCCTAGCTCTATTTCAAAGGAAGCATGCAAGCTTTTCAGCTTCCAGAAGTGAAGTGAAGGTGGTTTCCTACGACCAGCATTCATCCTGTGCCTTCATCCTAGGCTCCTTAGCTGGAAGAGGTGAGGCATGTTCCTTACAGCAGATCACTTGGCATCAGCTACTGCTCTTGGCTTGCAAGTTCTTTCCCTGTAAGTGGAGTAAGAATGTTTGTTCTCTCCAGGTAGTCTCTGCTGATTTCCTGATTACCAGTGTTCCCTGAGTTCTGGTCTTGCACTGAGCTATCCCAAGAGACTATTGTTATCCTTTAGTACTCCCTGAAGCTGGACTGTAGGTTTGAAATATGCTTTTGTTAACTTACCTTTCATTTGAAGGATTTGTGCTCATGGGCAGTTACAAATCACAGAACTCCTGTTTTGATGGGATTTCAGCTCACTAATGTGGATTTAGCAATCCCATAGTGCCCAAGCACGTGTTAAGAATGCCCTGTGTACTCTCAGTGACAGATCTTTCCTCTTGCTCATGAGTGATTGTGTGTGGAATGTTCCTTCTCTTCATGCACATCAATAGGGCTCCTTAGGTGGTTTGCCTTGGGCTGGTCATGTCCTGTTCTATCTCTGTGCACAAACTGCAGCAGTATATTTTGCTGGGATGTCTTGTCATCGCTACTGGGGCCTGGAGTCAGGAGTCCCAGGCAAGACAGGCTGAAAAACCTTGTCAAGGTTTGTCTGAACACCAGCTGTGCTTCCCCATGAGAAGGCCACTTGCTTTCAGCTCGCTGTCAGCACTGTCTTCTCTGTGCATCTATCTTACCCAAATGTTCCAGCTGGAAAGCACACACTGTTCCTTCCTTCCCTAAAGAAGTTTCAAGTGAGGGTGGTGGGTGACCTTGTCAGTTGCTTTAAAGGGAAAACTAGGTGTGAAGTCACTCTTGTGTAGCAGAAAGGGAATTGCAAGTTCATCTGGCATTTGGAGGTTCTGCATTTCCCTTCTGCTAAGGACTGATGCAAAAGGGCTCATGTTGAATCAGTCTTGTTCTCACACTTTGGTCTCTTAGTTTGCTTCTCACAACACATTCACTGCTTCTACCCTGGCTCTGGTTGCTTTGTGATGTACAAGAAATTTACTTCTAATGTTAGGTGCCTGTAACCTTTTACTCAGAGCAACACTAAAGGAATAATACGAATGACTGGATTAGTATTGATGACAGAAGTTAGGGAATAGTATGGGGCATTCTCTGCTGCCCCATGGTTTCCTGTGCAGTGTTAACCGGTGCGGTTTTGACGTGTTAATTTACTGTGAGCCATTCCAATGGTAGCAACTTACCTTTCCATTTGGTTTTGGGGTTGTTCTTTTGCACTGTTTTTTGTTATGAAATGATGTAAGCTAATTCCTTGGTGTATATAAATGGTATTTTTTTTAAATTTGTAAGAATATATTTTTATTTGAACTATGGCACTTGGGAAGTATTCATGTAACCATAACGTGTCTGAGAGTAAAACATTTGTGTGTCTCCTTCAGCACTTTCAAGGTCTTTTGAAGTTTCTAGCAGTGTTTTATTTTTGCCCTTTAATAAAACTAGTAAAACATAGCAATATCCAAGAACATCATTTGAGGACAGTGAGTAATTGATATTTATGAGCTTTCAGGATCCAACAGCTTGTACAGAAGGTGCTCTGAGGCTGGGCAGAGGTAGGAATTGGTGTAATCCTTTGGGTTGTGACCACTCCAGTCCCTTGTTTTCTCACAGCAGCTTGTTTCTAAGGAGGGAATAACACATGTTTGATGAGGAGCTGAACTGTGCTGTATTGTGCAGCAGCTGCTGATTTTCTTACCTGAGAAATACAAAACTTATAAGTGGTGGCATACCTTGCATTTTTCATGGCTGATTACTAGAAAAGCTGTGTAATACAGTAATGTCTGGATTAAAACCCCTTTCTACCAAGATTTATAGACCCATTAAATCCAACCATGTGTCATGATCCCCATCCCTATAAACTGTGTATCTAGCAGAAGAATTTAGTGTTCTTTGGTGAGATTTCTTTCCAGTTTTGCTTTGCTTTGGTGGGAGGCTACAAGCTGCCTCCTTTAGCCTACGTGCATACCCATACAGTTGTGTATCATGCAGGAAGAACAGAGGATGTCTACACTGATGTGTAAGTTGAAAGAAGGAAGCTGCTGCTCTTCTTGTCCAGGGTGCTGAAGCGCTTTGCAGCAGCACTGGGGCACACTCAGCCCCTTCAGCATTCACTAGACCTTTTCAAATGCTCAGAGCTGGAATGAGATGGCAGTAAGTTCCACAGTTTGTAATGCTTAGACTTTGACATCACTGTTTCAAAGTAAGCAGAATGTCCCTTTGTTCCATCTGATTCCAAACTATCGAAATAAAAGCCTGAGTTACTGTGTGGGCCATGTATGAGTGACTCTTAAGCATCTAGGAGCAGGAGACTGGAATCCATATACACCAGTTAGAACAGATGAACACAGAAAACAGTATTGTTTTGAACTCATGACACAAAGATGGGACAATCCTCAGACCCTTGTTGATTTCCCCTAGCAGCTCCTTAATGCTTATAATATAGAATATCTCTGTGTGGTGGCTGACTTTAGACATGGATTTTTACTTTTCTTTTGCTTCTTCCTGATTCCCACCATATCAGGCCTGACAGCACAGGCATATCCACTGCAAGAAATGTTCTTGATTTGTTTCAAGATATTTCACACCTCAAAGGTGCAAAAAAAGCACCAGGAAAGATCCCACTTTCTTTACGTCTCAGCAATGCCTCTGGGTTCTTCTTCCATGTGAAAATTGGGACAGCCTTTGGACAACTGGGTTTCGACTGCCTAATGGGAACTGTACCTCTCTGGTAAGCAGGTGAGAGACTCAGGGAGAGGCTGTTCTGAACACAGCAGAGTTGTCTCAGGCTTTGTGCTACATTCTGGGCTGTGGCTGTAGTGCAGGTAATCTGTCTTTGGGCATGGGGCCAGTCTGCTATTGCCTGTAAAGAGTTGCTGCTAGGATCACTGGGACGCACTCATCAAGCAGATGTCAATCAGTAAAGGCCTTTGGGGGCCGAGCTTTAGTGAGATTAAATCGAGCAAGCTGGATATGACAGGATTGTTATGCACGTTGGCACAGCTCCACACTTCCCTGCAGCAGCAGAAGATACTTCCCATACCATTTCTTAGCGAATCAAAGCAGTGGTGACAGCCTTTCTTGCCTACAGACTGGGATTTGGTGGAGCTCCTCATCTAGTGGAAAGCTGGAAAGGGATAGTGCAGTGTCTGAGGGGGGAAAGAAACCCTCAAATCTAATTTGCAATAAAACCCCATGCCAACCAGACCGCTTTTGTGAATGAGGCTCCCGTCTTTCAGGGTGCAGGAGGCGTGGGAGGCACGTTGGTGTCATTACTGTGTTCCAGAGATCAAAGGAAGGAAAGCTGCTGAATTATGCACTGCCACCCAGGGTTAGTGCCAGGAGCTATGAAGAAGCAAGTATGAAGTCTGGCGTTGCAGGAGGTGGCAAATATCATTAGAGATGGGTGGAGGGTGTTACTCTGGTCCTCTGATCCCACTGGGATATTCTTCCTTTGCGCAAGGACCGTGATAGTACTTGAATGCATCCCAGGTGCTGTGTTGTGGGGGATGATTAATGTATAAAGGACTCTGCCTGATGGTGTGGAGGAGGGCAGGATTTCAGGATCCTGTGCATGCTCAGTGCTGAATAGTTTCTTGGAATCTAACCTGTATGAGCTGCTTTTGACATCACATCAGCCCTCGCTTTGCAATGATAGCGATGTCCCACAGGCATCCTGTGCTTAAACTGTTCCTGGATTGTTTACAGTTACAAGCTACACCAATTCCCTAACTCACAGCCTAGTTCCTAAAGCTTCCTCTGAAGTGCTTGTTTGGTTGTGTGGCTGCTAACCTTTCTCCTGCACTATTACTGGCGTGTCACCAACCTTCCCTTCCCTATGTGTAAGCTTCTCTAGAAGAGGAGATGTATCTTCGATAGGTGTGAAGACTTAGTAGGAATTAACGTGGAACTGAAGATTAACGTTATCTTCAGCTCATGCCCTTACCAGAGCCTGGAATTGCTCTTGGATTGTTTGTCTCTAATGCAACCCCCTATTTTCCTCCATAAAGTTCTATCAGGATTAGTTTCCAAAATTTACAGGTGCCAAAGGCAGATCCACTACAAACCTGAAGGGAACTACCTCACATGTAGGCATGGGTCTGTACAGAACTGTCTGCTGCTGGAAGAGAGAAGGGCCTAGTTTAGAGGAATCCCTACAGCCTTGCATGGATAGCATGTGCAACTGTGCAATCCACTGCAGTGACAGCAGCAGCAGAGGAATTAAGAGGCTGGTAGGTTAACATGGGAAGCTTGAGCCAGGAGCACAAGTCCAGGTCGCTGCAAAGTAAGGTGGAGCATGACCCAGTGTAACTGTGGTGACTGCTTTGTGCCTCTTTTCCTCCTCTGCTGTAAAAGTCAGCCTGCTGACCCTTGATGAAGAGCAGAGCTGTGGCACTTGCAGTTGATGCTGCTGGGTCACAGTGTATATGGCTGTTTCATTAAACAGACAATAAATTAATTCACTTGCTCCCTTCAGAATCCATTATTTCTGCACCTGCAGTCTGAAATTCCTGGTTTCACTGAAAGCAAGTCTGT
This sequence comes from Forpus xanthops, assembly GCA_032466535.1. Taxonomy (NCBI): domain Eukaryota; kingdom Metazoa; phylum Chordata; class Aves; order Psittaciformes; family Psittacidae; genus Forpus; species Forpus xanthops. Next base: position 101,258 of record JASSUY010028931.1, read on the forward strand.
AGTGGAACCTTTTCTGTGTGCACCCTCTTGGCCACTGTATCCTCTTTATAAAGCAATACAGCTCTAGAGAGACATTTAGCTTTCAGATAAGCTTTCTCCATAAGCAGTGGGCTACTTTTGTCTGTGTGCTTGTTTGGGACTGGTTGTTCCCAAGACTGTTCCCTGTGATCACAGCAAGAGTAGCAGCTTTGCTTGTCCTTGGGGGTGATGTTCTTTTCCTGTAGTGCCCAGCAGTGCTCAGTTTCTCTCATTCAGCTTTTCCAAGTGCTTGTTTCTTTGTGCAGCCCTATTCTGACCTGACTGAGATTTCCCTGGGGCAGATTTACAGCTCAGTGTGTTTATGGGAGTAGCAGTAAAAATCCAGCCACAAAGATGCTTTTTTCCTAGATTGCCTACTCTCAATTAGGTTCTCCCAGACCCCAGGGTCTATTAACATACTGTCTGCAAGCCAATACAGACTTGTTCCACCAGGAACTGGCTTGCTCTGAATACTGGACCTACCTGGCTTTGGGTCAGACAGCACCAACTCTTCTTGCCATTTTTAGCACATTCCAGTGAACTATTAGTGGTCTGTGCCTTGAGGGGCTGACAGGGAGGAACAATTTATGGTGTCTATACAAGTTTTGCTTGACTGGGTAAAATTCAGCTCCAGCCAGAGCTGTTGTTATTAGAGTACGAGGATTGTTTTTACTTTCCTTTATAGCAGCACATGGGAAGTCAGGCTGCTGCCCATTGCTAGTGTGGAGGGAGCCATCTGCATGTTCCCATCTTGCTGCTGTGGGAAGCAGATGGCTGCAGGGCTGTGTTTGGAAAGCCTGTTTGAGAAGATGAAGCCCCATTATCCCCACAAAGGCTCCCCAAAGGGTGACTTCACACCACATAGATCTGTGAAATCATCTTTGAGTAAATGCAAAGTTGCTGTAGCTTTTCACTGCAGAGATGTCTCACGGGGTAGCTGCTGGCAGTCTTGACCTGGGAGTCAGTTTTCCTACCAGGGATACCTATGTGAGCACTGTTGTATAGTGTATATTATCTTTGGCTGGTGTGGCTGGAAGGCTGTGGCACCTGATTTGTATCACAGTAGGTGTTGATTCCTATTGGAGTGGAGCAAAATTATTCCCTCAGAGAAGCCTTCTGTTCTCTTTCCTAGGCAAGAGTCACAGGGCCCAGCATGGCGGGGAGCACTCGGGTCCATGTCAGCAGGACAGGGAGCAACTAGGAGGGTGGCTTGTCAAAAATGTGATGCGTGACACAAGCCCTGTGAAAGTGGTACAGCATGTGCAGGAGTGATGTGCTGTTCAGCACTCAAACTCGTGGTTTCACTGTAGCTGTGGTTCCTGAGAGCTGTTGTCAACAACTGCCATGGCTCTGGCACATTTGCCTCACTGTAGCCTGTCTTAAGCAACTATCATTCCTCTGTCTGTGTGCATATGCATAAGCAAAGTGAGAATTATACTTCTGCAGTTGAGTCTATCCTGGAGTTATGTGTTAGGCCCTGAAAGACCTTTCTGGGATGCTTGAGTAATGGATGCTGGGAATGAGACCCAAAATCGAATGCTCAAAGTAATACAGTTCCTAGTGGAATGTGCAGTCACGAGGCAGTTGTCCTGAGCCTGGGCTCTATGCTATTGCTGTGGCTGACTTGGGAATCCAGGCTATTTGGTCCTTGTGGTGCTGACTGAATGTGATCCTGGCAATATAACCCTATTTGGAGGGGGAAGAACATGGAGAATGTGGTCTGGGGCAAATTCAGATCCTGGGTATGGAATTTAGCTACAAAGGCTTCAATAAAACCTTGATCAGACTTGCAGTGTTTGCATTAACCATATGTAGAAAAACTTTATGAGGGGCCATTCCCAGAAACTGATAAACGTTTTGTAGAAGCTGCTTTGTAGCTGGAGTGGTCCCACCTGCCCTCACATGAGAAGTACCTTGAATAGGACTCAAGCCCCTTGAGGCTCCTTCAAGAGATCCTGAGGAGCAGCACCTCAGCCACATGCAGAGTGAGACAAGACACAGTTAATGATGTATCTTTGTGTGATGCTCAGAACCTTTATTTGGTGAGTGCTAGAAAGCATATACAATGAATTCCCTTTCCTCCCTCTGGTTATCTTGAAACTTGTGGAGTGTTGTGATTTTTCTTATTTCTTTTCATGTAAATTTTGCTTCCAGGTGGGATTTGTGGCAATTCCCTTGACTGAATAATCTACACCAGCAACAGGACTCTCTTGTTTCTAAACCCCTGTCTATAGGAAAACTCATGTTGGTGTTTCAATGTCGAGCAAGCTTTTTTTATCTTCTAATCTGTTACAATTTCTTAGTGCAGAGGGAAAAACTGTAGTGGAAAAACCTCATTTTTGTTCCTACTTTCTCTGTAAGTAAGACCCAGCCTTGTGGGTCAGCCTTTTCAATAAAACATAGGCTTCTGACTTTAGGAAAGTACAAGACATTTTAATGCAACAGACAGGAGAGAGGTCCAGCAGAGATATCTGATGTGTTAGTTTTATTTAAAGATGATCTCTTGGTGCTAGAGTAAGAAATGTTCTTTAAAAAAAAAAAAAAACAACCATCAAATAAATAAATAAATAAATAAATAGAAATAGGAATCACTTTCTGTTGAAGAGATTAGAAAGCATCCGGCTTTCATCTGGGGAGGAACAGGTACTGTAAAGCATTCTTCAGAGTAGGGTATAGGGAGGTTGTCTTAATTCTTTCTGGAACCTGCAAGGCAAACATGAAACAAGTGTTACTAGGACTTGTTTCCTTCTCAGTATACATGCTATTTTCAGCACTGCCTTCACCTACCAAAATAATGGACACAGGTTTTCTTTTGAAAATCAGTGCTAGCTTAAGTATTAGGCTGAAATTATTTTCTTTCTGAGCCTGTGACTTATTAAAGACTTAGAAGAAAACCTGCTCTTCGCTTGTCACAAACAGCAGATGCAATCTGTTCTATTCAGAGAAATGGCTTAGGTGGCACTCACCATTGCAACCCATTCCACTCAGGGAGCCGATCCTATCGATCCTCCTCCCGAAGCAGCCAGAATCTCTCATCATCCTGGGCATCTGCAGCCCCCTCAGTCTCTTGAGGAAGGGGTCCCTGTAGGACAGAGGGGTGCTGGGTGCTAGCCTGGGTTCAGCCTTCTGGTCATCACTGTCATCCATGAGTTCTGGTGGGATCTCCTCCTGGTTTTGGGGTTCTTGCAGGTGAGGATTGGACTCCAGGGCTTCAATCATTGCAAACTTATCCTCCAGTTTCTCCAGCAGAGCCTACAATAGAAGGATTAATTTCATAAAATTTTTTGTTTCATGGTAGTTTCCTAACTCTTCCTGCATTCAATGGTCTCATAGCCAGCCCTAGGAGACTATCAGGTTAGATCCCAGGGTTGCTGGTGGTACTTGAGCTCTGTCCTCTCGAATAACTCCCTGTCCACATTAATTCCACCTGTCTGTAGCTCTAGCTGAGACCTGAATGAAGCTGCTTGCCACCGAAGTGTATCTCGTTGGCGAGGTTAGAAGAGCTCTTGGCAGAGAAAAAGAGCAAGATCTGAGTTGAACAGGGAGATACTACTCAGCCCACTAATAGTACTCTATCTCAGAGCAGAATACCTCTGAACCCACAGTCTACTCCCATGTTCTCAGAAGTTGCCTGCAATGCTGCTTGCCAGCAATTGGCTTTCTTCTTTTTTGTCTAAGACCATCTGCTTGCTTGTCACCCCTGGCTATTTCAATGGGCATCACTTGGGGAAGCTCTTGGTGTTTTCACTAATCTGTGCCTCAGGAGTTAGGGGATTGCTGCTTCTTAAAGTAACATGTAAATACCTGTGTGCTAAATTCAGGTCTGCTCTGTGACTGCTTCCTGGGTACCATTCTCTATAATTTTTAAGGCATTGGGTAACAAGGATCAGCTCAACCAATTAAAGGAATATAATTGTCCATCACTAGAAGCAGAGTGGAGAGGAGTGAGCCTTACAGCTTGCAAGACAGTGAATTTGGAAGCCACTCTTCTTGGATAGCTGCTGGAATCAGCCTAGAGGCTGGGGATGTTTTAGCTTTGGCTGACTCTCCTGATCTTCTTTTTCTCGGGGTCTGATGCTGTAAGAAGCTGATCACTGGTACAGCCCAAGGAAAGATTTGAGCATTCGGGTTTCATCTTGCAAGACTGAGTCTAGATCTTGTATTATGCTGCCGCAATGGATGTTCTCTGTCATTAAACTATGAGGCTGGTCATTTCATAGCTCTAGAAGCTTTCCAGCTGAGCCACACTAAATGATCATACTGTTCCTCTAGCAGATTCTCTAAATGTTTGGCTTTTGGTGCTCCACTTTGCCTCCTCATCTCCCATCCATATGCAGGCAGTTCTCTTAAACCTGCAAAGCTAGAGCAGTATGGCTCTCCTGCTTCACTGTCCCTGCCATTTAGTGGGACAAACAGGAGCCTTCCTGAACGTTTTCTGTTTGCTGTTACACAGATACTGTGATACTTTTTTCACTCTCTGGGAGTTACTCCCAGGAAGGTGGATCTTTAAGAGAAAAAGAACCAAAGAGCCAAAGCAGACATCCCACAACATCACAGTTTTGTTTCCCACTCCTATCCAGGAGCTCAAGTGAAGCTATTGCTCTGTAGAGCTTCTTTCAACCCCTCTGAAGACTGAGACTTTGTCTGCTAGCATGTAATCACTGATGCAGCTGTCTGGTTGTGCAAAAGAAAGGCAAACCCACCAGCTCACACTCTGCTAAGCACCCTGAACATTTAACCTTGCAAAAGAGAGAATTCTCACCTCCATGCTGGCCAGTTCTTTGGCAGGGCTGAGGCTGTAGATAGGGTTGGCTCTGCTGGGCTGAAGTTGGATGAGCAGCAGCAAGAGGAAGCCACAGGAAAATGAGCCTTTAGTGTCCATGGTGCTAGCTTCGTTGGGAATAGGGAAGTTCAAGCTGTTTCTTCTGATATGCCTCTTCAGGTCTCTCTCTTCGTTGTCCTGTCCGCTCTCTTCCAAAGCTTGTCTTTTATACTCTTTGGGTGTGATCTCTGCTTCCTAGGTTATCAGTGGATTTATCTGGGGCACATTCCAGTCCCATTGCGGGCATGCAGCTCTGTCAAGGGAAGATTCCCTTTATTAGCTGTCATTAGGCAGCAGCTGCTGTTGCTGAGGAATGTATGTCACAAGTCAGTGATTTCATGTCACTCCCCCTCCTCTTGATACCAGGCGCTGTGATTACATAGTCCAGTTGGAAATTCTTAGCAATTTTCTTTCAAGAGACCCCTATGGTCAGATTTACAGAGATGGGAAACAACCCTGAAACTGCTCTAAACTCCACTCGGTTAGAAGCTTTCCATAGGGAAATTACCTTTTATAGGGAAAATGAAAGGCTTTTCAGATGAGTATTTGATCGAGAGTAAAGGCTGAAGATAAATCTACTTTTAGGACACCTACAGTGCCATGCACATTTTCCTTCTATATATGGAATCTGCGCAGCTACTGCATACCATAGAGTATGCTGAAAATCCCAGGTTTGGGCCACATCTCTTTTCTCATTGCTATTGGGGTGATATCATCGTTGAGACTTTGCATGTTACAACAACAGAGGCACCTCGATCTGCACTTCAATCCCGACAATAACTTCTAGGCTGACTCTGCAGGACAAGAAATACCTCCAGTCCCCTACGGCAACTGGGTCCGGCACCGCTGAAAACCACTAATCTTTATTAAACATTGAAATCCATGGGATTTCTTTAAACTCTGATGGTAAGGCTTGACTTGACAGCAATAAAACTTAAAGAAGAGATGCTCAGATTCAGGAATGATCTTGTGCCATCCTACAAGATGCAGCATACAACTTGCTCGCCGAGAACTTTAGCTAGATGGCTTTTGGTGTTGCTCAGCAAAGGTATTGGAGTCTCGCCCCAAGGAAGAGTGAATGGGTTTGTGTATATGTGTGATCTGGGAAGGATTAAACTGAAATGTTTAGTTTAATATATTAAAACTAAGGAGTATTTAGTTGTTTGCTTGAGAACTGGAGTTTTCAAGTTTAGCTAAAAGCTTCCTAAGCTTAAATGAGCAATCACAGAAATGCTGCTTTGCTTCAAGTTTGTGTTCCAGCCTTTCTTTGTGCATATAGTACAACTAAAATCTCATCTTCTTTACAGAACTGCAGAACTCTAAATCGTGAAGTGTATTGCTTATCCTTCATTTTCCTAATGTCACTTCTTATTCTGAACTGCAACAGGAATGACTATATGAGCAAATTGAATGTCAGTCTCGCAATAAAATTTTTCATTTAATAAAATCATCTAAAAGGCAACAAAATATTGACTTCTAATACGATTGATCTTGAAAGAATCTCCCAAGTACAGTTTCTAAGTAACAAGAGAACGATGAAATATTTCTCATGTCTTAAATGTGCTAACATGCTGTTTGTGCATGAACATGTGCACACCATTCACATGATCAGCTACCAAAATTATACTAGAAAGGACATTCTCAAGGTTGTGAAGTCAAACTCAAATGCTGCTTTTCCCCAATATAGCTTCCAGTCAGCCCAGCTCTGACAAGTTCTGATGAAGTCCTTTATTATAAGAGCAATCCCTATTTTTCCCAATGCTTTCTTTTGCGGAACATGGAGGCAGTACTAGGGTTTTGTTATGTATCCAGACACATTCTTATTCTATGCTGTTAAGAAAGAAGATACTGATAGCTTATTTTTAGTTTGTAATTAACATTCTCTGGTGCAGTGTGTGTATAATTCACTAATCAGTTACAAATACTGTCTTACAGCTGCTCTTGGGTGTGTGTGTTTGTATGCACCAGGGAGTAACTTTGGTAAACTGAAAAAGCATTAGGAGATGAACCAGAATTATTCATTAATACAGAGTATCCAATTTAAGATAATTTAATTTACTTTGCTTTATTTATTTCTTGCTTCTTTCTTTTTCACACCCCCCACCCACTGAGTATTCTCTGTGTTAAAACCCTCTGTCACTTGTCATTTTGCCCCAGAGCTTGGCAAATCCCTAAAGCAACCCCTGGGACACAAACACAACGGCAAAGAACTGAAAAACACAATATCAGTCATAGGTGTGAAGTATTTCAATCTCATATTCCAGGATTGTATTCAATAACCTGCGGCCAGAGATATTCCTTTTTTTCCCCTGCTTTGTTCCTTTTCCATCTTCTGTATTGCACAGTAGGTAAATGAGATGTAGGGGCCTGACTTAAGCAGTGGTAATGCTTGTCTAAGGCAGGGAGATTTCTGTGTACTATTTCATATGCTTTATGTGGAAGTATGTGGATAGGATAAAAGAGCTGACCATAACTGTTTGTTTTTTTTTTCATTTTTAAGGCCAAATTCTGCCTTCTGTTACCCATCGCACAGTCCTACCAAAGTAAATGGAGTGTAAAATGTCAGAACTCATCACTGGTGGAGCTGTTTCTTTGCCTGCAGTATCTTAGTATCATAACACTGGCAAGATTAATGTGAACTTCAGGCGTTGTAGCCTGGCAGTGGATAGTCACGATCCAGCATTACCTGTGCTCACCTGGCTGTTAGTTTGGTAAAGCCCCTGCTGGGAGTCTTACCAGGGCAGCAGGATCTTAGAAAAGGCACACTGTGGCTTGTTTTAGGGCTGGAAAATCGGCATGTTTCCCCAGTAACATCCTAGGGTAGGGGATAAGAGATACAGTGACATGAGGCTCCATTAGAAAGCAGCTTCAGTTGCTCAGAGCAGAGAGAGGGACCACCAAGGGTGCTGCTGGCAGCACCACCTTTAGATCCCTGTGGAAAGGAGGGTGGTACATGGAGGGAACTCAGCCCCTTCCCAGTATAATGGGGAGATGACCCTGGTTTTCAGCCCTGTATGGCTGCAGGCTGTAAGCCTCGGGCCTGGTGGATTCCTTTGGTGGGTAGATCTGATGCCCCCTTCCATTGCACATCCTTCCAGGGGCATCCATTCTCCTACTGCCGTTTTACAGCTGACAAGTGCTAGAGCTGATTGCGAAGAGCCTTTGTAGTCCAGTTCTGAGGAGGAGGCTGGGCTTGGATTCCTTTCATCTCCTGGTGACTAAACGCGTTGTCAAGACTATGCCATACCCCACCCAAGCTCTCTTGCCCTGCCTTGCAATTTGGTTTGATTATGGAGGAAATGAAGAGTGTAGGAAACGAAAGAGAAATGTAATAACCCCTGGTGCAGGGCATGCAGCACCGAGATCACAGGACAGGCCATACTGCAATTAAGATAGTTAAGTGATGTCTCACTTTTTTCCATGGGGGAAGAAACTTTCATCCCAACCATGGATTGTTTCTGCCACTGATCGGGATGCATTGTTTCTGCGATGTGCTGCCCCTTCCTTTGCAGGCAGCACAGACCCTTCCTCCCTCAGTTCCCCTGCAGCGGGGTGTTTGGCAATGCCTCGAGCCCTTCTGTCTTCTTGGGGCGCGCCTTGTCTTGAGAGGGGGGTGTGTGAAACCCGGGCTGGAGAGCGAGGGGGCTGCGCTGAACGCTCGGGCCATGAGGCGGTAGGTGGGTTGGGACCCGTCGGAAGCGCGGCGGGGCCGGCGCTCGTCGTGCGGCTCTACTGGCGTCTGTCCCGGGTGCTGAACGCGCCTGCCCGCGGACGCAGCCGCTCCGCGACCGCTGCAAGTGTATTTTTAAAGCGCTGAAGTTCTGCTGTCCTCAGGGGCACCCCACGGGCAAACTTGGCACCGGTACCGGCGGCTTAGCCCGTGGGACAGGGCCGAGTGCAGGAGATCACCTGGAATTAACCCCGAGCTCGGTGCCCACCTCCTGGGAGGATTCACAGCTGGTGGTGGTGAAGCCGTTGGGAAAGGCATCCCAGCGCGGCTCCAGAGCTGGCGTGGGGGACACTGGACTGATCGTTGCCCTGGCAGGATGCAATCGCCATCCTTCCTGCTGCTGCAACCCCCTCAGACCGGGTCGTGACTGAGCATCAAAGCAGAGGGAGAGGAGCGCTCTGGAAGGGATTTCTATATCCTCTGATCGTGTGACCCCAAAAAATCACTCAGAAAAGACAAAGCAGGCTTTGTACAAAAGTTTAATGCCTCACACCGCACCGTGGCAAAGGCTCCGAGGGTAGTCTGGATGCTGGACATCGGCATAGTGTCTCAGGAAGCGCTTGGGAGCCGACCCTGGTTTCAGCTTCTCCCTCTCCTCCAGAAACCTGGGAGAGAAGAGTGGAGAGCTGCCGGGGAGCCGCTCCGAGGCTTTCAGCCGGGGAGAGCGGCCTCTCAGCCGCTCCGGCGGCCAGGGCCAAGCTCCGGACTCCCCCGTTCCCTGCGCCGCTGGGACCTACGGGCTTTGTACTGGTTGCATCCCAGCCCCGTCTGCGCGCCGATCCTCTCCATCCTCGTCCCAAAGCAGCCGGAGAAGTGCCTCCGTCTATAGGAGGAGAGGAGACTCCTCCACTGGCTCTGCCACCCCTCTGCCGACAACGGGGTCCCTGTCGGGCCGCTCTCCGGCCCCGGGAGCTCCCACTCAGAGCCGCCGTCCTCAGCCCCTGTCGCCGACTCGTCCTCCGGGCCCGAATTCCCTTCCTCCTCCCGGAGCTGCTCCAGCGCCTCCAGGAGGTCCTGGAGAGAGAAGGAGAAGGGAGGGGAGAAGGGATGGCAGTGGCGGAGCGCGGAGAGCGCGCTCTCTCCCCGGGAGCCCCGGTCCGCGCCGGCCCAGGTACCTGCAGGGACCGCAGCTCCGCACCGTGCTCGCCACCGGCCGGCTGCGCTGCGGCCCACGGCAGGACGAGCAGCAGCAGTGTGGCCCCGCAGCAGAGAGCCGGGAGTTGCATCCTATCCTATATTCTATCCTATACTATATCCTGTCCTATCCTAGCGTACCCTACCCTATGCTAGCTCCGCACCGGCTCTCTGCTTTGCCCATGGATGCCTATCCTTATATCCCCACTCTCTGCCCGGAGGGAGCTCAGCTGCCTTCTGCCAGATCCCCGCAGGAGCCGGTGTGCCGCACTCTGCCCCCCGGCTTCGATAAGGGAACTGGTTACAGCTGGCCCTACAGGTGACCCTCCAGGAGAGGAGGGTCCCCTGAGTGCAGTGACTCCTCCAGAGGAGAGAGCTGCCCCGAGTCATCTCCTCCCCTCCTGGCAGCACTCATTTTCCCAGTGATTGCCTCCCCCTGCTCTCTCCATCTCTGTTAGGAAGGAGTTGATGCAGTGAAGGGCCCTTTCTGCCCGTTTTCTCTGCCTCACATCTGCAGGCACCCAGGAGCTGTGAGCTGGCCCAAGCAGGGTGTTGATTCCCCCTCCAAGGGGATGAGGGATAGCCCATTTCTCCTCCATGGGGTAGAGAAGGGAGGAAGGGGATTGGAAATTTTCCTCTGTCTGCAGCAGCTTCCAACAGCTTTTTGTACTTTGTGTACTTCTGTGCTATGTGGGTAGACCATATCCTGAGATTTGGGGTTAGGAGATTTTCCTCCCTCACAAGTGCATGTGGTGATGATTCTTCATTTCCTCTGGCATTGTCTGCAAACCCTTCCCTCTATAGCTAAGAGGCACTAACCTTTTAGTGCCTTGAGCAATGGCATACCTGAACACTTTGTTACAAGCATTATTTGCCCTCCAGCCGTGCCTTGGCTGTTGCATCGAGTCAGTCAACACCCTCTCCTCATCCCATCACCTTTCCCATAAGTGATGGTGTGTTCTGTCCCCCTCCAGTCGTGGGTCAGAGTGAGAAATTCTTATGGAACAAATATTCTTTCCAGAAAGCCCAGGGGCCTTCTGCAAAGAAAGAGAATTTGTAGCTCTGTGGGCTGATGCTCCCCAGATAAAAGTCTTTGAACTACTAATGTAACAGGCAGCCTGTTTGTATACAACTTTCTTATTTCACCTCAGAGCTCTACTGCAGCTTCTTATAAACTTGCAGTAAAACTTTCAGCATCTTTCCTGTGTCAGTGGTGAATTTCAGGTATAAATGAGTACAATTTCCACTGGTCCTGGGGTGCAAATCAAGATGATCCTGTTAGATTCTAACAGGTTGAAAGGCAGAACCCACGATACCCAGTGGGTAGAGAAGCAGAGTCCTTTCAATCACCACCTGGGTAATATTAAAGCAATGACACTAAATGTCTGCCTCCTTTGTGGCCTAGCCAGCACACTCATAAATCCTTTTTGTTTCACTTGATGTGCAGTGATTTCTGCTTGGGCCCTTATTTTAAAGCTTGTCCTAAGGCTCATCAAAGCCAGAGAAAGTCTTTTCTCTGAGTTCAGAGGGTTTTGAACCAACATGCTGCATGAAAAAGCAGCAACATGCAGTATATTTCCCCATCTCCCCTCATTTTCTTGTCCTTCTGTTCCACATATCTACCTACAGCTGATATAATTTACCTTAGATTGGAAGCCAACTAGCAAGATCAGTTGGTGTGGGGTAATGATCTCTGCATCCAGCAGCCTTAAGAGTTGGCAAGTGGTTTTGTCTAAAGCATCACAACAAAGAAGAATGTGGCAGAGAAATTAGTATGTTTTGAAAGTACAGGACACGACTGAAGGAAGCTCACATCATTTATTACATTACTACGGACTAAGAGCAGATGCTAAGGTGAGGATGTGCATCATCCTTGATTCTGTGTGTAGTAAAGACAGACAGGAGCAGAAAGTGATAAAACAGTGTGAATGTACAGATCCTGTGTGATGACCAAGGGAAATGAATACAGTTTACTCCTTTAGTAATAGACTAGGCAGACCTGAGTGTTGGATGAGAACAAATCTTGATTGCTGCCTAAAAATCACTTAGAAACAGGTACCCCCAAAGCAGACACATTTGAGAAACTTGTCTTTCTGTGTAGTAACTTTATTGTAGGCTTTTCTCCTCAGCAACCTCTGTAATCCTGGTCTGTAAATTCACACACTGCTGCTTAGTAGGCATGGAAATGACACAGCTGAAGATGAGCTTCCCCCATCTGAGTGGCATGCTAACTTCAAAGGTTAGCTGTGATTATTTAAATGCTAATAAAACTCAAATTACCTAAAGTACAAATACACCTGGCTTCAGTCCTCAGGACCTAATTATAGAGCCTTTTATGTGACAGAAATTGCTCTTGCTTCCCGAAATATGGCTTTCTAAAATGCTCACATAAAATGCCAGCTGATGGGAGGCACATTATCTGCCCAGCTTCTGTGGAATTGGAGCACTTCTCTGTTTCTTATTCATCTTCTGTAGTTCTGTTCACAAGTGCTCACAGCTCAGTCTTCAACCTCCTCTGACCTCTGTTATTTTATCTGCTGATAATTTCAACAACTCACGGTTTGTGTTCAGTTTAGTGTAGCTGCGTTTGGAAACAGGCTGAGGATGTTCAGGAAACACTCAGCAGCACTTACCCTTCATTGATTTTCAGTGAGATTTCAACATCAGGAAGCTTTATGCCTTTTTAGCTCCTGGAGTTGGAGAGCAAGCTATCAGACTCAAGATTATTAGGAAGGAGACTGTGACCCTCCCATTAGCACCAACAGTCACAAGATACTTGCTTTTCATTGTGTGACACCATAATGTCCATGGGATGTGGGGATTACCTTTTCCACCATACAGGTTGCACCTGAGCCAGCCCAGGTGCTCATATGCCAGAAGGACTCTATGGAAGCTGGATGTTTCCTGCCAGATTCTCACAAGTAAGCATATCTGCTGCTTCTTAGTGTAAGTCACTTGTGGTTTTGGGGAAAAGAAGTGAAAATCTCTTCCTTACTGTGTAAAGATATGGTAAGTTAGAATAATGGATCAGAAGTCTCTTTGGTCATGTTTGTGTGGGGCAGAGGTCTTTGTGTATTGGAAGCTACAGTAAGGGATGGTGTTATCTCTATGCCCTATTGAGACTTCAGACTTCCAGCAGAATTTGCCCATGGATTGCTATGCAGTTTATGGACCTCCATCTGGAAAAGCTGCTCGCTCTGGTTGGTTTTAAGCATTAGTTTTAAGACATGCAGATCCTGTATATTGATATGTGAATTTACTGAAGGCTGGTTTATTCTTTCATCCTCTATTCCCTGCTTTAATCCTTCATCTGACAGGTGAAACGTTTTGTTTTCTTGTTGCTTTGCTTAGGAAGAACAACATAGTACAAGAAAGTTGTTATTTGGGCTACTCCATTGTTCAAGAGCTTATACTCAAGGGTGCCAGTGTAAGTGATGACCCTTCTCCTTGCCAGCAACTGTCTGTGTAGGGCCTTTTCACTTTTGCTGCTGCTTTGTTATCACAGTTAACTTAAACAGAATGAGTAGCAAATAGCAGGAGACTTAAAAAGGTCAGTTAACTGGAGAAGCCTTCAGGATATATTGTTGAATTTCTGTTCAGGATTTATGTTGATAACCTCATAACTACTGGTCTAAGGAAGGAACTATTCTGGAGGATGGAAAAACTATAGACATGTAGAATTAATGGTAATGTCTTAATATGCAAGATATAAAGGGTAAAAGATGGCAAGAAGATAGAGCAGCTGTTGGTAGCTTGTGCAAGGGGAGAGTATCTCCATTAAGAAATCATTCTGTGCTTACTGGTCTCTGAGAGTCAGCTCTTAAGGGTTGAAACATATGCTTATGAGATTGTTGTACAGATGTCCTCTCTAGAGCAAGTGTGTGGCATCAGGGTGGAAGTTATATATTGAAAATAGCATGATAGATGAATAAAGCTCTCATTAGTTTGGCTCTGAATAGCTCTCCAACAGGTCCTGAACTGCTTTCATTCTATGGGAATTGTGGTTAGAAGGAGCATAACCAAATCATAGAGTTCATGTGACTGAGGCAGGCTCAGAAACTAGACCTCTGGCTGCTTTGTGCTAACAGGCTTTCCTAACACAGTGCCAGAGACTCAGAGAACACACAGACGATTGCTGATCAACTTGCTTTGCATATATGTTTGTACTCTGTTGCAGTTTACATCCAGGGCTCCAGTTAGGAATAGGCTTATTACCAGCATATTTTCTTCTAGGAGCATCTGTCCTGTGGGCAGGAGAATGGGAGGTGTGTATCCCATCTGTCCATTCCAAGCAAAAGGCTGGAAGTGAACAGCTGGGCCTTCATTTGTGACCAATAGCATAGACACTGTGTGAGCAGAATCCTTGCTGATTCCCAGGGAGCTGCTTGCAGAGTTCAGCTCAAATCAGGATAGCACAGTCATGAGACTGACAAACCAGCCTTCATACCGAATTCCTTTGGCTCAGGTTGTTTGCCAGGTAGCTGTGCTCAGATTTGTTTGTAGTTACATTCAGCAAATACTTGATTTGCTTAAGAAATAGAATGTCAGATACATGGTTTTGGCATAATCTTGACTTTTTTGGTTGACAAATGCTTCGCAATGTCTGGCTATTTGCCTATGGAAGAGTAGGGTGCCCTCAAACTTTCTTCACAGAATGGTGTAGTGGAAGGTGTCTGCCAATGGCAGGGGGTTAGAACCAAATAATCTTAAGGTCCTTTCCAACCCAAACCACTCTGTGATTCTGTTCTAGTAAGAAGCAGTCATTTCCTCAGTCAGTGGCAGATCCAAATGCAGAGTAACAGCTTTCTACTAAAGTCAGCTGTATAGCTGCCCCTTTAGTTCAGATTGTGCTGATCAAGAACTTGGGGTTTGTGTCCTGGTTTCTGATGACTCTGTTGTGAAAATGGCTTAATCGGTCTTCTTCCTGTTATATTGATGTTTAGCCAATGCCTTAACTTCAAAAAGGTTCTTCTGGTAAAAAGAAGGGTTTGGTTTTGTTTTATGTCCTCTGAAATGCTTCCGAATTTGAGTGGGTGGTGTCTAACTGCAAACTGGGGCACTGTTTCAGACTCAGGAATGATACATGAAAGAATCACAACATAGGTTGGAAGCAAATTCACCAAATTAGGGAAAACAGTTTATTATCTGTGCCACAATGAAACTTGTTTATTTATGCATTTAGTACACAGCACAAGTGTTTTCCATAACCAAATTTCAGATAGATGTTCACAAAATATGACTCTGATACAAATAGGCACTACAGCAATGATATATTCAATTGGCCAAGTAATTCTGGGGAGAGGGGGGGTGCAGTTTGCTCAGTACATCATGTAGTAGATGGATTGGTGGAGCCAATATGAATAAGGGCTGAATATCTCACTGAAAGGCAACAAGTCCTTTGAAACCTCCAAGACAGTTCTGTCAAGAAAGCAGAGGAATAAGTAAGATTAAGTGGACAGGATTTCATGCACGGAAATTAACTGTTTTCTTACTGTTCTAGGGCCAGGTTCAGCTCCACTGTTCTGCTCAGAGTTTCTTTGATTGACACAAGCATCCCTGAGGAACTGGTGCAAACCTCTGTGATCTGCCTCATGTGACAAGATGACATGTGGACGGCTGACTTGGAGACAGGAGTGAAAGCAGGTAACACAGAGATGTGGCATTCATGGGGTTTAAGTGTACATCTCATGACACTGAATTCTGAGGCGTGTTAAATAACTAACCTGTGTGATAGGGTAAAAGCTACTTTAAGGCACCTTTTCCTTAAAGCTGAGTTAAATTTGCTCTTCTGCATATTGATGCAAGTTATACACTAACACACAGAGCATGAGCCGCTCACTTTCTCTTACCATAGTAAGTTGCAGTTAGCATCCCAGTCCACTCAGTGACCCAATTCTGTCCAGCTTGACACCAAAACAGCCCCTGGAGAGACCCTTTTTGCTTCTGCCTTGGTATCTATGGGGTAAACTTAGGAGACTGCTGAAGAACCTCTGGACAGCACTATCATACGTGGACATGCTCTCAGGCTGGTCCCTAGTGTTTCGGATCCACTGGAATTCAGTGTCTTGCTGATCAAAAGGACCTCTTAGGATCATGTCATCTTGCTCATGGTCTGTCTCTTCTGACTCCAGGGGATGCTCCAGGTCCTCATCTAATAGCTTGGCTAGACTCTGAAAAAGGGAAAAGTAGATGGTGGAGAGGGAGGAGAGGAGAAAAAGGAGGGGTTCTGGGGACACTCTCCTTATGTTTGTATAAGCCAGGCTCTGTGCTTAGTTTGGAGAAACTTAATGTGAACATTTAGCAAAAGGTGAAAGTACAGAAGTGATTTCTGAAGCTGATGATGGTTATATTTAGTTTCTTCTGGCTTACCAAGCTGCTCTTAGCTAAAACTCTGTGCTATCTCAGAGTGCTCGAAGGCTCCATGTTGTTACCATATTCTATAGCTCTGAGCTGACAAGCTGCCAGGTAAGCTTTTCCTGGAGCTAGGGATTCGGGGTATAGGATAAATTGTGAAAGATGATGAAAGAGTCAGAAGTGAATAAGGAACAAAAAACCATGGTTGATATCTTGGAATAATGAGAAGCACTGCAATGACAGGAGACATGCTGAAGTTGGTGCTGCAAGGATCATATATTTCTTTAGAGACTGGAAGGTTGCATTGTATTTGGGAGTGCCAGATCCCAAGTCAGGTAGCTGAAATGTGTTTTCCTAAAGACTTGTAATTCCTGCACATGCAAATACATACAGGCGCACACATGTACACACACTTTCTCATGTTCTACTGCTGGGTCTCACAAGCTGGGACTGCATTACTGCACTGCTGAGCTGAGGAGGAGGGCATGCAGGTACAACCCATTCATTCCTTTTAAGCTTAAACCAGGGGCTTCAGGGAGGATCATGCAGGTGACTGCTCTGGATCAGAGTCCTTCCAGAAAAATTCCTTTTAGTCCAAAAGTCTATTGCTTCATTCAGTCACAGGGTGACCCAAAGTTTACAATACCCATATTGATACTACAGGAAAACACTTTGCTTTGGATTGCTTCATGTGATCAGAAACTTGAATCCAGTAATTGATTACATTAGTTTCCCTCCATTTAGTAACTCTGTGTCTGCCCACCTCAGGGTTTCTGCTGTCATGATCTCCTTGAGTGTCTCCTCCTACTTTAGCTGGGGTTGGAAGAAACGGAGTTAATTCTAAAGTGTCTCAGTCCTAAAGAAGCAGCAGCTTCTTTCCATTCTAGTGAGCAGCCAGTCACTTACCTGTAAGCTGGAAATGGGCCTGGCCATCGCCTGGTTTTGACAGACAATAAGCAGCAGCAGGAGTTCAGGGAAAAGCAGAAGTTTCAGGTTCATCTTCATGTTTTGGTGTCTGATTCCTCCTCTCCTGGAGTCTCTCCAGTTCAGTGCTGCTCTTTGCCTCCAGCTACCAGCCTTTATATCTTCCTCCAACCCCTCCCAAGTCTACCTTTTGAGTTCCTGCCAGTGCAAGGATTGGTTTGAGGTTCCGATCTGTTTGCATCCTCCCAGGAGGAGGAGGAGAGAGGAAATAGTTCTCTTTTCTGATAGCAAATAAAAGGAGCATTTTACACTTTTGCAATGCAGCATCATTCTGCTGCTGTGAAACTGAAGGTCGCTTGCAGCCTGCTGTCTTGGTGCCACTTACGTATGTCAGTTTACTTAGCTCAGTGTTCCTTGGGTTGCTTGCTAAACCTCTCCTTTCCATCCAGAGAAAAATAATTGTGAGAGAAGTATAAAGTGAGGAAGGAAGCAAATTGCATCCACTGCACATTCACCTGACTCCTTTGTCACCGTGAAGTACCAAATCAGGTGGATGAGGGTCGTAAAACACACGATGTCAGAACTAAGTGTTATATACATGTAACATAATATGGCACTAGTAACACATGAGATGAAAGAGTGTGATTTGGAGAAGTAGGGAAATCAAAGTCTTAAAACCATGACAAGTAACTTGTATTATTTAAAACCATGGCAAGTGATTTGTATTTGTTACTGGCCTGATTGACCGAGCGTGTGCCTGAAACCAGGATCGCATGCACAGAAAACTTCTGCATGGCTGAAGCTGAGGAAGAAATTCTTTTTTCTTTTCCTTTGGATCCAGCTTAAAACATTTCCTCTGTGTGTTCTTTTTCAGTTTATCATGCACAATTTGTATTAAATCTGAAAGGAAGCAGAGCTCCAAGCACTTTCCTACCACAGGTACAGTTACAGGGGCATTAAAAAGTGCAGGATTAGAATGTGTTTTTGGTGGGGTTCTCTGGTTGTAGGTGGGGTGGTGGTATTTTTGGGGATAGAGGGGAGGAGTTCAAATGAATTCAAGCACCAGCTTCCAACAAGATGAATTCAGTGCAATGTTAGGGGGAGCAGAAGGAACTGAACTGGTTCTTAGCCAGGGTCTTAAAGGTGCTGTTGGTCAGACCTCTCTCTAGTGTCAAAGCACCTGGGAGATGTGTGAATACGCTGATAAAGATGTACATAGATGACTGATTCTGCCACCTCCCTGTCTGTTCCAGTGAGTGTTTTACTAGTTTCCATACCAAGAAATGACATTTTTTCCCTGTTTTGGAGGCAGAGCGGTAGAGCAGCAATAGAATCTGTTCAGTTGCATATTTTGTAGGGGCTTGAAATTCGGCCCCACTGAAAAACAGCTGTGTTCTTGACTATGCAGTAATCCTGATCTTTCACCCTATTTTTGAATACATGTGGTGCAGAAAGATAAAGGCCATTAGGTGGATCTGTATGGAGGAATGGAAATGAAGGGCCATCTGGCACTTTTCATCTCATCATCGAGGTTAAGAATCTTGTTGCTACCAAAAGACTGGAAGGAATAATTTTATGCTTTGCCAATGGATTTAATGCTTTCAGTGGGTTTTCATCTGCAGATTGATTCAAGACCTAATTGTTATGTCTTTAGAAATGGGTAATCTAAGGTGACAGCTTATGAGCATCTGTCTATGACAGAAAGGGAGGCCTGGTGTTGTTATACTGTTGTTGTTTTGTTGTAATTGTTCCTGCTGATTAAAACCAGATTTGGTCTGAATCTTATTAGGAAATGAAATCATAATTTCAGGAGTTGGAGGTGTGCAGTTTGTGGTGTAACAGGACACTAAGAGAAGGTCAGGGCAGCTTCAGACTTCTCTCATCTCCTCTGAAAAAGCCTGGGGTTGGTTGGTTTGATTGGCTCGTCATAAGTCTGCTATATATGGGTAATAAATCTGGCCTCAAAATCTCTGAACTTGGTTTGAGGGACTTCAGAATTGTCTCTCTGTTAACTGCTGGGAATACATGCACTAGCACAGTCCCCATCTATGCCTGTATTGGTAAATTCAGGATAAATAAGATAGGAAAGGACTTCTGGAGGTCTGTGTCATGATTTCGTGCTAAAAGCAGAGCAAGCATAGATCAAATTGCTCAGTGCCTTGTCAAATTGAGTTTGAAACTCTTCAGGAAACAATGCTAATATTTAGTTGGAATTTTCCCTGTTGCAACTTGTGTCATTGCCTCTCATTCTAATGCATTAGTGGATGCTGTCTATGGGCAGAACAAAAGGGTGTTCCATCTCCCTAACAGTGACATGCACTGTGAGTATTTCTGCCTAATCTAGGCAATGAGGAGAGCTTCAGTTCATCTAGTCAACAGCTGGGTTCAAAGCAGATTTAGTGCAGTGGAAAGTAGTTAGAAGCAGAAAGTCATCCAGCAAAAGTCTCTGCTTTACATTCTGGATCTTCTCAGGGCTCAGAGTAGCATCAAAACTCTGAATATTCACAGGAATTGAAAACATTGCCATTAGGTGGTGCAGTTAAGATACAGGCTTCAACAGGAAACCAGTCTGTGAGGATGGGGGAACCCCTGGGGACAGTAGAGAATATGTGGGGAACAGGAAAAAGCTTTGTGCCCATTTCTGAAGTGACTTGAGTGTTCCTTGGTACAGCAAATCCTCCATATAGGATGGAAGTAAGTATCAGGAAGAAGGCATGCTGGCCTGTGGTGCTCAGCTCCAAAACTGTATCCTAGCTTACTGTGGCACATCCCCAGAGTCACAGTATGCCCTGCCCCTACTCTTTTAATAAGATCACTTCTGATGCAGAGGTATCTGCCTCATCTCTGCAGGCTGCTGTGAAGAAGCCGTGCTCTGAAGCTGATAGTGAGTGGCATGCTTACATATAGAGCACTTCTCTCTCTATATATATAGTAGAGTTGTAAATAATGCTTACCATTAGAGCACTGCTGCAGTAACTCATTATCCTCCTCCTTCCTAGCTCAGTGACCCCTTTCAGCCCCTTTCTCCCTCCCCATTGCTCAGTCCAGCGTTTCCTGGCTCTCTGCAGCTGGCTGAAAGGGCAGTGATGTGTTTGTAGCACTTTTGTCAGAGTGGGATCACCAAATCCTTGATGGAAGCTGGCACCATGGGTGCCTCTTTACGAGGCATTAACATTTAGCTGTAGTATCCAAGCATTTGCCTGGTTGTCTCCCTCTTTTGCCCTCTCCCGAGTGGTCTAGTGACTGTGCTGAGGCAGGGTTCAGTGCACAGCATCATCCTAAACCCAGGCTCGGCTGTAATTACCCCGGTCCAGCGGCTCTGTTTGCTCTTCTGTTACTTCATTGCCTTCTCCTTAGGTGATGTGGTGACAGCAGGGCCCTGGTGCAGCAGTTTTCCCTACAGAAAAGGGACCTGGCACTGGTGCTGCTGAGCAAATTTACCTGGTGTAAAGCTGGCACCTATACCCTGGATTTGCACCAACACAATCCAGAGGAGAGTTTGGTCCTTATCTCAGATGTGGCTGGGACTGTGTGCTTAGAGGAACTCTGATCTCCTAGTGCCTATGATGGACCATCTGTGGGGAATAAACTAAAGCTTGGATACCAGGGGCTCTGGAGGAGCTTCCCTTGTGGGCTGGTCACCCACAGCAACCCACTGCTCTGCTCCTCCCTGTTGAACAGCACCTTCTGTGGGACTGTAAAGGCCAGTTGGAGGATAGAGTCAGTACTGCCCCCACTCTTTTCTGGGGTCACAAACCCACATTTTGCCTTTGTCTGATCTGTTCCGCTCTCATTAATGCTCACTGATGTCTTCGACAGGAGTGAAGAGGGGATATGTTCCTCTGTAGCCCTTTGGGACAAGAGGGGGTGTCCTGCCACCTGGGGACAAGGAGGGCAGCAGGCTGGCATTTAGTAGCAGGTCGTAAGTGGTTTTGGATTTTGGGTTTGATGGCAAAATTGTAACATTAGGTTTGCCAAGCACATTTATCACATCCTGCTGACACTAATGAAGGCCAGCAGGGAATCAGCAGTGAGGGAGGGGATGAAATAACCAGAGACCATGCTCAGTGCTTGTCAAATGGCTGTCTGTATGCTCTGTGGCTCACAACTTCTTGTTAGGAGAGGAGTTGAGGCAATTCTGATCTATGCTGCAGCAGGGGTGGAAACAAAGCCACATGGAACTTCTGCGTCTAGCCTTTAGCAGCCACGATAAGTCTGACCTCTCTTGTTATCCCCCAGTGCTGGCACTTGAATGACATTAGGGAGAGAAGTGCAACATCCACTGATTCACTGATGGGGCTCCTGGCTCCCTTTTCAGTGATGTCTCCCAAAGGAGGTTTATCTTCATGCTTGAGGGCATATTTAGGTTCAGTGGTCCTCCTGTGTGGTTTGATGCTCAAGATCTCTAACGTTATTCTGTGCTAGTCTTGCTGTAAGTTCTTCTGACATCCAGCGGCAAGCTGCTTTTACCAAGGTCCTTAAAGTAGAGTCCCACAGCCTGTGGTTCAGCAAATGGTGTCCTGAGCTCTCAAAGACAAAAGTGGGAGGTAATTGGTCAAGTTATAGCTGTAAATAATAGTTGTAGAGTAATGTAAAGCAGATTAAATGTAACAACTGCTGGAGCGCTGGTACAAACAACGCAGAGCTTTTATAGGCTGTAGTACTGGAGAAGATTCTCAGACTAAACATTGCAGGATGATGAGAAGAAAAGAAGGGGGTTCTATTAGGGAAATGTGAGAAGCAAGCAGGGATTGAAGGCCAGGCAAACGCTATAGGCTGAGCTGAAACAGACCTGAGGATTTCTGGAGGCTCTGTTAAAATGGATCCTGACACAAATAGCTGAGGTGTCAGAGCAATGGCACCAGACTTCTGCTCAGCACGTGGTGAGAGGCTGAGAGTTAAAGAAGCGCTCACATTCTGTTCAATCCTCACCTGAAACTATGTTTTTGACTGAGCTTCATCTCCAGCAAGATGAACATCTTGCTGCCCAGTTGTTTTGGAAGGGTGGGAGTACCTACACAGCCAAGTTGCTTGGTATGCCCACTGCAGCTGCAAGCATGGATTAGCTGTGCATGGCTTTAAACCGCATGGGTCCGTTTAGTCCTGTGGCTTCCCCCTGATCTTTAAGTTGGTCCACAGAATTCTTGGGCTGGTCTTGTACTGAAGTTTCAGAATCTGAGTCTTTCATTCTCTGTGTTGTCTTAGGTACCTTCACTATTTGAACTGAGATCTAACTGGCCTACTTATTATTGCCTTGCTATAGAAAGAGTGGACTTTTAAGTAGGAGCTTGGTCAGGCTTCAGTTGGTAGAACTGCAGAGCAAACAGCAGGTTGTCCAGCTGGAAGCAGAAAGGATGCTACATTGGTCTGCAGTTCGTGCCCTCTGACAGCAGGGAACAACGGAGCCTTTCCTGGGTAGCGTGGAGATGACAAATCCCCGTTCTCGGCAAATCCAGCAGGTCATTCCTGCGGGATCCCGGCTCTCCTCCCCGCTTTGTCGTTAATGAGGTGTGTGGTGACCTCTTCTGGTGAATAGGGAATCTGCAGCCAAGTTCCGTTAGAGCAAGTTCTGCTTAAAAAAGAGAATAGATGAGGCGCTGTGAGAGGCGCATGATGGGTGTGTGATGTATGAATGCATGGACATTGAGAAGTTTGAATGTACAGCAGTGCCAGATGTTCTGGTGGGCGGCTAAGTTCAAATCCACCTCTATATATAGTGGCTGATCGGAACTCTTGTAATGGATTTTACAGGATGTTTCTGTCAGAAGAGGTGGAATTGAGAAGGACATTTCTGAAGCATTTCAGCTGGGGTAACATTTGCCAGGTTTTTCTTTGCAACCTGACTTATCCTGGAATAGTTCCGAGCAGTGTCAACAGTGCCCATTGATCCAGAAGGTTTGCTAGCCACCAAGCCAAATAAAGGGCAAGAGGTCACATTATCCCATTGTGCTATTTATTGCTGCATGCCATGTGTCAGGATAGAGTGTGCAGAAGGAGAAGCCATTTCTAGAAATGGCTAAACAGCTACAGGAATGAAATGGCATCTGTCCTAGAAGTTGCTGTGGTTGTTTATGTCCCCCTCCCTTCCCTAACGGACTGGTGATGAACCTAAGAATAACTTGACTGACTAAAAATGTAACCATTACATAAAGCCTGTCCTCCACTGAACACTCTGTAGCTTTGCTTCAGCCCGTGAGAGACTGGCGCTGTGCATAACCTCAGATTTGTATTCCCAGAGCAGGATCCCAATTGTCCATTAGTCTTAACACATCTTAGACCCATGGACTTTCCTTGCCTAGACAGGTAGGTCCCTGCTCTTTGAGAACAAGGACATAAACCATCTCTGGTTTTGTTTGGCAGACATTTATATCCCTCTTCATCGATGCTTCTCATCAATTCAGGCACGACTGGGCACTTGCATGTGCCCACACTTGCTCACTAGGATTGAAAGGCAAGTTCTTCATATCACAGCACTGCAAGCGGTTTGTTGTGCCAGGGAGGCTGGGGATGCACATTAGGCTATGTGTGAACAGAAAGAGAGCTCCTTCCTGCCTCAGGTGGATAAGTTGCAGTGGGAGGAATGCAGCCTCATCCAGAGCTTAGCTAAGCTCCTCTTTCTTAGTAACTCAGTGTAGCTATGGGGACTCTTATCAGCCACTGTTCTTGACTTGAGAATCCTTCTTTGTTTTCCCAGAAAATACTCACTGTGTTCAGCAAGCTTCTGGAAATAGCAGCATCCTTTTGTGGTGGAGGATGGCATGGCTGTGGGCCAGAGGGGCAGGATATTTTAGCTGTTGGTTGTCAGCATAGCAAGATGGGCGAGTAGTTTCAAAAACTAACACTTCTAAAGCTACGATAAGGTGCTCAGGCTACAGGGCTGGAGCCTGTGTTCATGCTTGAGATAAACTCCACTGTCAGCGCCACATTCACACCTCCCCTGTCACATTAGGCACCCATGGGCCTGCCTTTCCCACTAGTCACTTGCTACAAAGCCTCAGCACAGGAGTATTAAGCCCTGTGCCTTGGTCTAGAGTCCTCAGGGGCTGCATGCTCCATATGCCCTTGTGGTGACATTGAGGTGGCTAGAGGAAATACTGTGGGTTGGAATAGATTTGCCCCTGAGGATTGCCACCCTTAAATGTGGACTCAGCCACTTCCTCCATTGCTGTCCACCACCAGAAATGGGTGGACTAGATGTATGCCAGGGCTTATGGTGTGAGTTAGGGGATGTACGGTAGTGGGGTTGCTTCCTTGTGTGGACATAAACACCAAGTGTGCTGTCTGAAATGACAGAGATTGGGGGGAGGCAGTTAAATCTGTCTGTGGATGGTGACGAAAGCAATGACTTACAGTCCCTCTCTCTGAAAAAGCTGATTTTGAGTGAAGTGTTTAGTGACTGTGGGCCAGACACAGTTATTCTGGAATTAATGGATTTCATTTAAGTAAGTTACAGGGAGAAAAAGAGGATTGTATTAAGCAACTGAATGCTGCCAGAAAGCTGAAACCACTGGCTGTGCCAGTGGGCGAAAGAACCATTCCTGTAACCAAAATAGTTTAATCATTGCAAAACCAGAGTTTAAACCTAGCTTCAGGAGGAAGACAATACAGAGTTTGAATGTTTCCTCCTACATGTATGGTGTCAGCTTCAGCTCATGAGAGTGCTCCTTCCAAAAGTAAGGTGAAACAGGCCCATACCTCCCCAGTGGGATGGGGAAATGAATGGGATTTTTCACCAAGATGAAGAGATCCTCTGTTCATTAAGTGATTGGGGAGTTAAGCTTGTTACTTTAGTTAACATGACTGTCAACCAGATTGAGGAATCTGTGTCGCTGTTGATCAGATAGACAGATCTCCTCAGTTCTCTCTCCCTCTAGGTGTTTCAGTCCAGACCTGGACATTACTAGTCCTGTTTACAGGAAACAGTGGTTCAGTGCTTTCTGAAAGGTGGGAGAATTCTCCAAAGGGTCTTCACTTGAGCGCTCAAAAGCTGTCTTTGAAAGCACACATCTTATGAACAGTTGTCTATGCTGTAAATCCTTAACTGTGTTAAAACCAACACACTAGTATGGCTCCTGTTTGCACAGCTGAGAGATGCAACAAAACTTAGGAAGTTGAAAATGCTTTTAGCATCCCTTACCCACTGGAGATGCTTCACATAACTTCTGCATTGTTGGACCAAGAGGATTTGTTTTACCATGTCACCTCCCTGAGGATAACAGCACATTTTTTTCCCTAGTGTTGAAGTGTGAAGACCATTGTGAGCCATGACATCATATCTCAGGCTAGAGCAGATCAGGAAATGACCAAGAAGGCCTAAAATATTGGCCATGGGAAGAGTGAATGGAGGAGAGAAGGGATATGATACAGCAACATTCTTTAGCCTAGATAGGTCAGATGCACCTGACAAGTGTAATAGGACCAGGAGATCTTTCACACTTTAGCACATGATGATATTTTAGTGCAGAGAGATGGCTTGTGAGAGGCAGAGGTGAACTAGAGTGCAAATCCACTAGATAACATGCTAATAAATCAGAGCTGCCCTTAGACAATAAGGAGTAAAGGTATATGGACCTGAACAGATAGACTGCTCTGAGTCTGACCTTTAATTCTAGGAATAAATTCTGGGACCCAATATCTAACCACAGCTAGAAAAATAGTTCCCTCCAGGCACATCAAAACTACCAGTGAGCCTTATACACGTATTGATGGCTATGGCTTTTTGGGGGGTGGAAGGGAAGGAAGGTGGTAATAGGAGAAAACCACCAAACTGCATTCTCTGGAAAATGTATTGTTTTATGCAGAAAGAAATCATTGTAAGTGTTGATTCAGAAACTGAATAGTTTCCACTCTTTCTGAACTGATGTAAGCCAGAAAGGGATTAGTCAGTTTACAACAACAACAACAACTAAAGGGAGAAAGTGGGAGGTTCATGAAGTAAATTATCTCTGAGGTCTTGCTCAGTGGGGTACAAAGCTGAGGCCTTGTTTTGGTTCCAAGGTTCCAACAGCTGTGGGGCTTATCACTGAAGTTCGAGGCAAGACAAACCTTCAGGCTGGGTCATGTCAGTCTCATTTTGCCCACAGCATAGGAGGCCTTCGTTACAGTCCAAACAGAGCTGACTCACAGGCAGATCCCATACTGTCTTGCTGCTGGTTTTGTAAATCATCTGCTTTCTAAATTGCTAGAGCACATTTCTCTCTCCTTGTTTCCTTGTGTCATGTATTGAAAGCAGGATGGTTTAAACTAAGATTTAGCTGCTTTTAGGACTTTTATTCGGTAATTGCATGGGAGACAGGATTGACCAATGTTTTAAGTATTGCTTTGAGAAGTAGAAATGGACATCACTTTCAAGAACTTATCTGCAATCTAGACAACTGTTTGTGTCTGTATTTCTCCTCTGCACAAAGTGTGTATAACGCTCCCCTATCTCACATGGGTGTTATGAAACTAGGATGCTCCTCTGTAATTATAGAGGCAAGAATGAATTAGAGCTTCTGCAGATGCTCAGCAACTGCCTGATGACCAGAAAGCTTCTACTGGAGGAGAGAGGCTGCATTAAAAAGTCTGTACCTCCAGCCTGTAACACTGTGTGGCTTCTCAGAGCTATTTTTTGCACATCCCTAAACATGATACTACTGTACGTTAAACCTCAGAACAGATCCTACTTGTACAGGTCCAAGAGCTTGATTTGGTACCCTTTAACTAGCTTCAAAGCAAGTACCTTCATTGAGACAACAAAATATCCCATCCCTCCAGGCTGAGCCTCTAGGCCCAGTGCCCACCGATTTGTTCTCTAATGATCCTGCCAGCTCGAGGTGTCTAAGCACAAGTGCTGGTGAGCCATGTGTGGAAGGCCAGGAGTGCAGAAGGCAGGAATTCCTGGAGCAGCAAGAGGAGGGTGGCATGACAGGAAGAGGAGACTGATACTTGGCTGAAGAGCCCATCACAAATAGTGCAAGAATAACAGCTCTGTGTGGTGGCTGCAGATTCCCTTATCTGGGAGCGGGGAGCGGTGGAGCCTGTCGACACCTCTGCCTCACGCCCTGCTCCTCTCTCAGCCGCCTGCAGATACAGAGTGGCTTGAACAAGTTCCAGTGCTCACTCCCAGCTCTTCCCAGGACCCTGCAGCACAGTGCCGTTGGGCAGCCAGGTGACATCACTGCCAGGAGCTGCTTCCTGTGTCACATTCCCAACTGGAGAGCCTCTTGCCAAATCCTTGTCGTCCTACACAGTCTTTTTAGGAACAAATAGTCTAATTTTAGCCTGACTGCCACAAACACCTCCCTGAAATAGACTCTGACTCTCTCCTGCCTTGTGTGTGTTCTTGAGGGTTTAAAAACAAACCCCCTGATCCTTAGAATCCACAGTTAAGGCCTCTCTCAGCCTAAATTTGGACAAGAAGTACAGGGCAGTGCAGTGGGGAAACGGCTGTCACTATTAGACCATACTGAGCTCAGCAGGAGAAGAATGTTCCCGGGGTAGACACTGAGGTGATGCACATCACAAAGTTGTATAGAGCTGATCCAACATGGATGAGTTGTTCTGTATTTCAAGGACTTTGTAATAGAAGGAATTTGTTTCCTGCACTGTCTGCAGCCAGATATGGCATTTAGAAGTATAGTGAATGGACTTGCTCTGTGTCTGCTGAGGTTTGCCTAGAACAATTGCATTCATCACCATCCTTTCTTTTTGGGGGCTAACTAGATGAACACTGGCCCAGGAGTCAATAAACTGTGATTCTGATCCCATAGCAGAGTCAGTCTGTATCTGCCTGGGCTGTCCTTGAAAGGCACGTGCAGCAGTGACCTGCTTTGAGAGCAAGTAAAAAGCTCTTATACAAGAAGTAGGAATTACTGTGGAATGAGGACAAGAGCACAAACTGCACAGAATCACTGGGGTTTTATGCTCCTGCCTTTTGCTGTTTTCCATGAACTTGAATATGTAAGCTCTTGTTCTGAAGGATCAATGCAGACCTCAAGTGCTGCTTTTAATTAGTGGAGAGCAAAAAGCCACATCTGTAAAGAACTCTAAATAGGAAAGGAAAAGACGTTTCCAGGCAGCTTTGTCTTTGTGTCACTCTCTTGGGAGTGATACACTCCCCACTATGTTCCTATAGACCTGCTAATTAAGCTGCTCCTTGTATCTACAGGTCAGCTGATCAGCTAATGGACTCCCTGCAGTCTCTGGTGCACCATGTCTTGAAGGGTAAATAGGAAAAGGCAAAAAGCCCTTGGGTATCTAACTAGATCCCAGCCTGACTTGTCCATGGGGCCTTTTCTGAGCAGTTCTGATAATAGATACATGAGACAAAACACAATAACCCCCGAGGCTGTTACCTGGGGCTTGCCAGGGTGGTTGGGAATATGGCCTGGCCTCTGCAAGGCACAAGGCCATTAGCCAGGGGAGCTTCCTAGCTTGCCATCATTCAGCTGAGGACTAAAAATACTCTTGGTTCACATAAGGTACATGCAAAGAGGCTGGTGCTATTGAATAGTAGAAAGGCCAAACCCTTGGCACCTGGCACCAGCTGGGCTTTAATGGATGAGAACAAAAGTGGCAGTAGGGCTTCATGTGCTGAGCATCCCAGCAGAAGCTGGGAGTATGCCAGCACATTACTGGAAGGACAGAAGGGACTTGAGGGACAGGACTTCTCCATTCTGGGTGAGCACCTGAATTAACCCAACTACTGCACAGTCTGGAGTAGCTTTTGCTCTCTTTCTTTAGCAGTGCCATCCAGGATCTTTGAAATGTCACTGGCAAGAACTCTGTCAAACTGATTTATTTCAATGAACTATTTTTGTTTCCAGCTTCCCCCTTCTCATTTTGACATCTTCCATAACAAGCTTTTCAACATCCTGAAAAGCAGTGTAGAGCCCAAAGGTTAGGTAGTTTACTACCTAAATACTAGAGCTCAACTTGCTATCAGAGTCAAGAGCTCAGCCTTGATTTTTTTTTTGGCTTCCATTTCTGCCTCTGGGCCATAGAGATCACCCCAACTGTCCTGGAATGTATGAGAGTAGGGAACAGCCATTGCCAGAGTGAGTTTGGGAATCGGCTGACAAATGCTACAGGATATGTGCTCTTTTCTATTTCAGCTGTCTCCCTTTTCACCTGCTCCCTGGTTTCAAGGGCATATTCCCATTTCATGCCTTGTCTTAAAAGACTTGTTTTGCCCCTTTAGCTTATTTGCCCTTCCCCATCTCAAGAGGAACATGCTGTAGTAATTCAGTGACATTCCCTTCTTCTCCTTTCACTGCTTGTGACAAAGTGTGTGTGTGACTCCAATCCAGTGTTCTCTTGATAGCCCAAAAGGATGCTTTAAGGACTGTGTGTGTACCACTTTTCATGCAGGCCTGTAATGACACCTGGCGTTCAGTCTGGGAACTTGATGATGATTGTGCTGCCCTGCTATGGCCTTGTGAGAATTCAAGTGTGAGTGGCCTGTCTTAAGAGGGAAACAGAGATTGTTGTTTCTAGATCTGCACAAAGGACCGGGACAGTTCATCTTCCAGGCTCTGCGTTCCATGTGCCTCAGCAGTATGACTGGTACAGGATGGCTAAACTGATGACCTGATAGAGCCTCAGCCTTCATCCACTCCAAGGCTTGTTGTATGTTGGGCATAGACAACCCAAAAAATTTTGGACACCACGCCACTGTATCAAAGTATCGGCTGTATGTATAGAAAGCAGCTCATCTCTTGCTTCCTCTCTGGAGAGGGACTATTCAGACTTGAACCAAAGCATATTTCATTAATAAACACTAATTGCTGCCTATCATCAAGCACACGGGGCCATTTTCTCCTATTTTCTAAATTAAAAATCCACACTACAGCCTCTGAAGATCAGAACAGGCCCAATTTTCCATGCAAATTATTTGCCTCTGATCTTGACGCAGGATTTTCATAACAATTACAGACAGCACAGGGCTCCCGGGGCCTTGAGATGCCCTGCGGTACCCAGCTGGCCCTTTCCCTCTCCCCATTGGTGTTCCTTTCATGTCTGCTTGTGAAGGGATATGTGCACCTGAGGCATTTTCCTTCTCTGACTTGAAAGTCACTGCTCTTCAGCACTTATCTCTATCCTTCCTTTTCTGGCTTTTTTTTTATCCACGTTTGATCCTGCTTACTGAATGCTGACAGGAACCAGATGAAAGGATTCCAGCCTTTCAGTATCAGTGCTGGGCATCAACCTGGATTTATATATGTGGTTTTGAGTATGTGTAATTGTGTGTTTAATGCTGTGCGAGCACGCCTGCGCAGCTTCCACACATCTCTAGTAATACCATCATCAAGCACTGGAAACCAACACACCACCATCCCCTTGCATTCAGGAGACTCACTTTAAAAAGTCATTGAAGTGTTTGATTTGTCTTCCTCAGGGCTTTCTGTGATATCTTTTAACACAAATGCAGTTTTATTCTCACCTACGTAGGTATTCCATGTAGACCAGTTCTGAGAACCACAGAGGTGGGAAGGGAAGTTGTGCTGGAGGTAGGCAAAATGTCTTCCCTTGTTCAGTTTTTATAAGCTGTGAGACTGGAGTGATTGTTGTGATTATTGAAGCAAAATCCTGCAGGAGTTGAATCTCTGAATTGCTTGAAATAACTCTTGCCTGAGCTGATGAATATATTTTTAGAGCAACACCTCATCTTGATTCATGAGACCCTAGGGCTGGAATTAGTTCTGTGCCTCATTCTTTTTCAGGTAGGAACATGCTTGTTACATTTATTGTACTTCAGCCTCCTTATCTACAAGACCAAACAGTTCTTCAGCTGCCCTTCAGAGATCCTCAGCCCTTGGTTGCAAGTTGTCCTCATCACCTTGGGCTAAGCTTGCTCTACACAGAGCCACACAGACACTCCAACAGTGATTTCCCTGAGCTGACTGAAAGGGGCAGCTCTTGGCTCTCATTCTGGAAGGAGGCAATGTATGTGTGGTATTTCAGTTGCTCTTGCTAGCCAAGTGAATGACAAAAAGACACTCCAACCAGCTTCCTTTGAAGCTCATCAAACTACTTTTATTTGGTAGAAAGTTAAAAACAAACACCAATTGCAGCTTTCCAAACTCAAATTCTTCTTAAATACATACCTTTATTTTGCCCTTTGCAATGATTAGGTACTGCCTCGTCTGCCTTAAAAAGAACTTTAATCTGCTAATGTCTTTTTCTTATACAGTAGTAATGCTCTACATGAACCTGCCTACTGGGAGAGGAGACCCTCACCCCACCTTGTGCTTCTGTTCCCATCAGAATGGCTTCCTCACTCTGGAATTGCTCACAGGTGGCTAGCAGGATAGGTTTAATATCTGCAGCCCACTTACAAACGAACTGAACTCTGTGTAGAGTCACTAGTTGTTAATGTCAGGAAGTAATTCAGTTTGCTTTGATTTCTCTGACTCATACACAAAGAGGAATTTCCTACGCTCTGCTCATCACTGCAGAGGTGCCTTTACCTCCATCAAAGAAAGAAAAGCAAATTGCAATTTAATGAGTGAAATAGCTTGTCCTTCTAATGTCTTCCTTTAAACTAGACTGTCTTTGTCTCTCCATCAACTCCTTGGTGATTGGGTAAGGGAAGAAATACATGTATGGAGAGATTTCCTCGGTAGTGAAGAGGTGGAAAGACAAGTGCTACAGAGACTCAATAGAAGGAACTTAATATTGTTTCCACTTCATTTGTATCTCTGACACTATGACCAAAGAGTTATTAGCCTCTCTTCCATCAGGGTCTCACTGCTCCTTCTCCTAACATCTACAGTTATGCATGTTTTGCAAGTGATAGTTTGTACAACAAGCTTGAAATAAGCTGACTCAGGTCCTGAAAGCATCCTCACTATGTCTGGACTTCAATGGCTAGATTCTGTGTCACCTACAAATATCAATCCAGAATAGCTTTACTGGATGGAGTGAAAGGAATGATGTTGCTGTACATGTTTTATCTACCACTTGTGATCCTGGTGGAACTTTACCTGCACTATTGCAGCTCCTCTTTGTTCAGAGACATGTGTCTAAGTGTCTGTTGGTGTTCTAGGTTCCCAAGTAAACATAGTAGTTGAAAATGTGAATTATGGCTAAGAACAACAAGATAATGTTACTCAAAGAAATATGTGTGCCTAGGGCAATCCAATTATTTCTCTACCCTGTCACATCTCACCTACAAAACCTGGGAGAAACTCCATTTTGGGCATTGCTTTAAGACCAGGGTCTCCAAGCTGTGCCCTGTGTTCTAAACTGGCACCTTTGCCACCTTCCCCCAGAGCAGGAGAGCCTGATGAAGTGAGGTTCTCCTGGAGGCTCTGATGGGAGCTTTGATGAGAGCCATTCCTCTGCTGCTGGCTTGTGCCGTGGGTCACCTTCTCAGGGGTCCAGGCTGGTCTGTGACTCTCTTGAGTGTGACTGTTGGGGCTCAGCTCATCCCATGGCATTGCAGGGCTCTGCTCAGCCAGTGCTGCTCCCACTGTGCCTGCACTATCCTATGGGCAGAGAAACATGTTAGACCTTGTATTTGTACACAGCAGAGCCCTGCTTGCAGGACAAAGGTGCAAGTTTTACATGTCTTAGCCCATAGTGAATGGCTCAGGAAGTCTCATCCTGCTGAATGGTCACCTCCTTACTTGTTGCACAGATCCCTGGCTACTTTCCATCTTCTTTTTCTTGGAGATTGCTGGATTCCAGTGACACACGAGGCTGTCATTTTGGACACTGTAGTTCTTGTTACCAAGAAGCCAGTAGGTCTTCATTTTCCCTTTGCCCTGGGAGAGGAAGAGGAGAGAGCAGAAAACAGCTGTTTCCATGGGGTAGGAAGCAGAGCACAGAATCACTGTGGCCAGAGCTACTACCTGTACTGCATTTGTTCTCTCTTCTTCTCGAAAGTGGCTGCTGTTTGGGGAAAGAATGGTAATTTATGTGCAGTTTGGGTGCTAATAATTCTTTCAGTTCAGAGAAAGGCCTTGCTGGTCACTGGCAATGTTGCTAAGGGTTTAAGATCAGCCTTATCAGTGTCTTTGTAACTGAATCCTAATGTTTTCAACCATTTTCATGTGGTTCTATGCAGATGCAGACATAGCAGCTGGATTGCAGAGCACACAGTAACCCTGTTTTGTCAGCGAGGAGGAGTAATGTCTCGTCACTTCCAACTGAATTAGCAAAAGAACGTTGGGGCTATGGTTAAAAATTGACTTTGAGTCCACAGAAGAGCAATGGCCAAATTTATCACATCTCCTTCCTATCTCATTGAACGTCTTTACTATTGCAGAGTTAGAGAAAAGCTGTTACCTTGACTTCAATTTCTCCTCTTAGTTCAATTTCATAGCCATCATCTGTGAGCAGGGCATCATATGTAGCAGAACTGATATGGATCTTCTGTGCTAGGATTCAGAGCAGAGCATTAGAAATGAGTGATACCCCTATTCCCAGAACCACATGCCAGCCCTCTTCATTTATCAGCCCAGTGTTTCCACCTCGTCTTTGGAAAATGTCAGTTGAAGAAGCACAAAGAAGGAGGAGATGGCTTAAACATTGGCTGAGAACTCTGCAACAACTGTACATACATGTTGGCTAAAACAGAGCAGCACAGTGCTGAACTGGGTATGTGCACAGCAGCATTGTACAGAAGTTAAAATAGGTGGTATTGGTAGCAAAGGCTGGACCAAAAAAGCATGCATTGTCCTCTTCTATATAGCCACTATGTTTCTTAATAATACCTTTGTGTTAAAAGTCTTAAAATCAAACTCTGCTCACCTATTTGGCTTTTGTCACCCTCTGTCTCCCCTTATTTCCAATCACTTTCCAGAAATGGCATAAGGGATGTGAATCTATGCACCCATGTGGATACATGAGAGTTTCTCTTGCTTATTTAATAACTTGTGTCTGTACAGGGACAGTGGAGATTGCGGGTCATGCATGTGCTGGTTCCTTAGATCTATGGTAAGTAGCTCTTTAGCCTGGGATATGCCACAGAGAACGTTCCTTCCTTACAAACCTTATTTCACACTTGGCCATGCACACACAACTTGGGTGTTAGGGGTTTTCCTTTGACTGCAATACCTAAGAGATGTGGAGTGTAGATGTGAGCCTGGCTGGCCTGTGAGGAGCACACAGTGTCCAAGTCACTTACGCAAGCTGGTGGACTCCATGCGCGATGCTGTGTTTACAGTGTCCCCAAAAAGACAGTATCGAGGCATTTTGTACCCCACAACTCCAGCTACACAGGGTCCTGGGAAAATACAGGGCAGAGAGACCCCAATAAGGAACAAATGGGAAAAGGGCAGGGCGATGCTAAGTGCAGGGACCTTTGCTAGTCACTGGGTCCCTGAGGTCCTGCAGAGAGTCAGTGGCTTGCACAGAACTGCAGAATTCATTTCTTCTCACACAATTAGACTTACTCTCCTTTTCTCCTGCCTCCACCTCAGCCCACATACCTGTGTGTATCCCAGCCCGCAGCTGTAGTCTGCCCATTGGCATATGAGGGATCACGACTTGGCGAACTGCTGCCACCAGATCCAGAGACATTTTGGCAATCTCATCAGCATGTTTGGTGCCATTCCTCTCTGGCAAGCCACTCACCACCATATAGGCATCACCAATGGTTTCCACCTGATGGGAAGGGGCATGTGTCACTAAGTGGCAGGCACCCAGCTTTACTTTCAAAGGGAGATCAGAATAAAACCTGTCTCAGCTGTCCACCACTTGCTGTGTAGTCCCTATGGATTGGCAGGTTTTGGATTTCATGGCTTTTGGCCAGCTGCCTGGTGCATTAGGTATTCACTAAGGATCAAAGTAAGAAAGATTGCAGCAGCTTCCAGCTTCCTTGGCTGCAGGTTTGTACTCACCTTGTAAACATCGTAAGACTCAATCCTGCTGTCAAAGCAGACGTAGAGGTTGTTGAGCATCTCAACAACTTGCAGGGGAGTACAGGAGGCAGCGATGCTTGTGAACCCCACGATGTCTGAGAAAAAGATGGTCACCTGTTAAAGGGAGAAGGGAAGTGGGAAGCTCAGGTCTCCAGGCAACACTGGCTGAGCCTTTGAAGATTTTGGGAAGTGTGAAATTCCAAGCAGAACAGCCAAAGGCACAGGCTGCACATAGAACACTGTTGCAGAACTTCATAGGTACTAACAGGCTCTACCTCCAAATTGTTCTCTATTTGACAGACTTTGGAGAGAATCATAACTATCATCTGCACTGCTCTGAATACCTTGTACAAGATGGGAGGATGAAAGTCAAATGCTTTGAGCAGTGATCCATAGACTCAGTTGGGCCTGATGTTTAAGTGATCTACACTGTGGTAGAGATCACAGGTTGGTATCTGAACAGGCTGCAAAATTTAACCCCAAGTGCTGTCTCTGCTCTTGCTGCATTAGGAAATATGAACGGGATTGGGTTTCTCTTCAAATGATGTTTATCTCTGTTATGATCAGGTACTTTGCAGGGAAACTCACTTTAGAAGCAAACCAAATTTGTAAAAGAAAGACCCACAGAAACCATAATAACTGAATTGAAGAAGGGAAATGAGCCTTTTAGCTGCTGGCAAAGAATTCAGTGTTTCCTCTCTGTGGAGAGGAAACACCTGAGCTGTGTCAGTGTTTAAGCTAAAATTGTTCTTTAATTCATCCTTGGTAATTCCAGTTAACCCAGAAGAGGCACCTTTTCACTCCCTGCCTTGGTTCAGCTACTTTTGATGTCATGATGATTGCAAATTATAATTAATTGTGCAATTACAGGTTGTTGCTTTGATGACACCTCCCAATTAAATGCAAACATTTATTATTGTATTTCTCAGCTGAAAGTCATGGAGCGTTCAGGAGAGAAGAGTGAACAGAATTGCAGTCGCTGTAGGAGGAGGATTTTGGCTGTGGGCTATGCAGCACAGCTGCTAAATTCAGGAGGCAGCACATGCTGTGCGGCAGAGCTGCGCACAAATGGGTGCCTGACCGAACTCTTACCCTTGGTTCTATGTCAACAGGCTTCGTTACAGCTACACACTTGAGGCTGTAAGATCATCAGTCCCTCTCATCCTTCTCTAAGTGTAATGCTCTCCTTCCTGTTTCTGTTTATGAAATAATACCAAAAGGTACAGACAGGGTTTGTCCTGTGTTGGTGTTTTGGGATTCATCCCCTTTTACAAGGCGGAAACTCTATTCATGCTCCTATGTACTTGTGATGTAATGATGCTGGCTGCCTCTCATGAGTAGGCTCTTGAACCCAAAGGAGACAACTTGCTAATATGGGATCTTTGACATCTAAAGCTACACATCTGGAAACTTCAGCTCTTCTTCCTTCCCTATCAGCTTAAGTGCTTCATGGCTTATTGCACAGCTCTTCCCAAAACCCATCTTGGGTGCTTGGATTTTCATCCATACTCAACTACTGGTGCAAACCCGGGTTCCTCCAAGTGGCAGCAAGGTAGGTGCTTTCTTAGCTGAATACTTTTCTCTCCTTGGTGGCAGCACCATTTGCTAACCTGGTCGTAGTTTTCTGCCTCGACTTTCTGGCGTTTCCGTAGCTGCTTGGCCACAGATTTTGGCAACATCTGGTGTAAGAGGTCCTCAGCGAGCTGCCTCTCCCGTTTCAAATCCTCTGTCTTTTCCTTGAGGTTCCTGGCATAATTGTGTATCCAATCTGTCATTTGCTTGAAGGACATCAGGATCATGGGATATATGAGGCAAGCTATCACTAACAGACTGATCTTAAGGCTCGTTGTAGACACTATTTCTTTAGACTTCTTAAGGAGAATTTCCTGTCCCTTCTGCAATAGGCAGCTCTGTGCATAATGCAGTCCCTTTACCAAGGTGGCAGTGGACACAAATACATCTGAGCCCAGGAATGGGATGAAGAGAGGGATTCCTTCATAGTGGGTGAAATGAAGTGACAGATTGACGTTATCTATCCAGCACTGACGAACGCTCTCTGATGAGAGGATAGCATAGTTCAGAATGGCAAAAAATTGATGCAGTTCTGTTTGAAAGCTTGTAGCTGCTGGCATCAAATGAGCTTTAAGCATGGCTTCTCTTATTTGAAGGATGAGTTTAAAAGATACTATGTGTGCCCACTCAGGATTGTATCTCATAGCTTTGAGGTCTTGATGGGGACTACTGAAATGCTCCAGCAGTTCAGAGATCACTCTGGACAGCACCTGTGTGGCATCAGGATGCCCTGTGCTATTTAATCTTTGTCTCATGTCGGTGATGTAAAACCTACAAATGGAGATTTTCTCCTTGCATTGGCAGTTCTCACAATACAGGTCTGCTTCACTTGCCTTACAGAGGGAATTTAAATTCCCCAAGAGCTGAGCATGAAATGATCTGTTCCTCTCGTCTGCTGCTGGGAACAGCCAGTTGTGCCTTTCTTCCTGCAGGAGAGAGATGAGGCGAACAGCCCAAAGGTTTTCACAGGAGGCAAGTTCCTGAAGGGCTTTCTCTATGTTTCTCCATAGTTCCAAGCTGTTGCTCAGGTCAAAAGAAATGGCTCCCAGGAGGCTGCAGAAGGAGACCACGCATGCTGCCAAAATCCTCTGAATTGTTTTTCTACCACCAGCGTTGGAGGGGGGAGGACATCTACAGAGAGAGAATTCAGAAAAAGGGAAGAATTGGGATGTATGATGCCTGGGCTGTTTCCTCCTGAAAACATGACTGCAACTAATAACAGTATTTAACAGTTCATTACATTCTGAAGCTACCTACAGGGAATGCGCAGTGGATGAACATTATCACAAGACATATTCTATGATGTTTTGTTTAAAAGGAGAGCTGTGGTAAAGAGGCTGTTTCCATGATGCACTCAGAGCTGCTGAAACACGTCAGCAAAACCAGTCTGGTTTTCTGTGATATTTAAATCATTTGCTGTAGGTTTTATTCTCTGCGGGATTTCTATCCTACTTTAGATAGAAGCACCCCAGAGTAGGTGGGTTACTTATCCCAGGGATCACAACTTGGAACTCCTGGGGTTTGTTAATCAAACCTGTAGAAGTTGTTCTTAGTAGGAGTTGCCAGATGGTGAATAATTTGTGTGGATACGTTCAAATGAGCTCAGACATTTCCAAAGGGTTTCTAAAACAAGGAAAACGAATCAAATTCCAGTTTTGTTTCAGTTTTTACAGCAGACGCATATCCAATTTTTACTGTTTGAGCTTCATGATTGCAGTTTTCTGTCCTTCTTTCATGCCGCGCATAACTGACACCCAGGTTCCATACAGCAAGGTAAAGATCTTCATTTTCAGTACTATTGATCAGTTACAATCTCATCATGGAAACAACTGGGGATGTTATGCTGAAGCTAGTGGCTTCTGAATAACCAGGCAACCCTCATTTCCACTGATAAAGTCCCGGGGTGATGATCAATCCTGGCATCCCCATCCTTCTTTTGCCTTTTCTCTTTTCCTCTGCATAGTAGAGGTGATTGAAAAACAGCCCTCCTCAGATCCCCTGTTCTTTATAAACACGAAGTTCTATTGTTAATAAGATAAATATAACCCCAATAAAGCCTGCTGTTTCTCAGCAGAGGCTGGTATTAAGCAAAACAAGTTTCTGCTGGGCTCTTCGCAGCAGAATGGTGGTCAATGGTTGTAAAACAGATAGAAATATTGAAAGTACACTGCCCAAAGATGATAAAGAGCCACACTTTATTTATTTAATACAATATATGCTTATCAATATTTAATACAATATATGTTTATCATCTATATTTCTTTTCAATCTAAAGGTAACAAATGCAAAATGTCTCACTGAAAGGAACCGCAAACCAAGAAAAATTAATCTCTGAACCCAGACACATTTCTGTTCTCACAATGAATTCCCAATCTTTTTTCTTACTCTACCTATTGCTTACCTTTGAGTCACTTGTGCTCCCTTTTTAATTGGTCGTTTTATCCTGAATCCACATATATATGTGCCAGGAAGGAGAAGAAAACCACAACAGAAATGCACCTTGATTTTTATACTGCCCACCTTCTGTGACAATGAAAGAAATATAAATAGGGGTTTTAAGTTATTACTAGGCTAAAGGTGCAGATTCTGCATGTGCTTTGCAAAGAATCCCCATTTGTGTCTGTGCCAGCCAACAGTGACAGTTCAGAGGTCTTCACCCACCATCTGAATGACTTAAATACGAGCAACAGGGATATGAGGAAGATGGGTCTGCAGAGATGCTGCCGGCACTCACTGCTGGGTTTTACCCTTCCCCTTGCTGCGTCTCAAGGCCACAGGGTGTTAAAATCAATCTGTAAAAGCATTTTGCAGTGCTCCCCACTCACCTGCATGAACCAGCTTGCATCCATACTATCTTCCCACAGGGCATCACCACTGCTTGCTGTGCTGAGTCCTGCTCAGCAGCTGCCTGCTGCCTTCAGCCCTGCCTGTGCCTTGCTTTGCAACCCCTGCCCCTGGGTGGCTCCTGTGGCTCTCTGACTCTTCCTACTGCCCAGCCTCTTCTCAGCAGGCTCATGTCTTCCCCCAGTGAGGGTACCAAGCTCCAGGCCAAGGTAGGGGAAAGGCTGTAAAAGGTCTCTGGTTTTATCACTAAATACAGTCTCTAGTCTTAACCATGCACGCGAAGAAGTGTCAGGGACACACGTTTTTCTTTCACCTTGTGAAAAATAGTGTATATTGCAGTATGATTTGGTATAATCTGTTGTTAAAAGTGTTATTTCCCAGTTCTTTCTGATCATAGGTGTCATGATTATGACTTTATTCAAACTGTTTCCCTTCTTGGTATCTATCATCCACTGTTCTTTGGGGTCTATAAAAATGTAGAACAAGTGATCAGATCATGAGCCCCAGGAATTTGTGAATAGTGCATGTTGTGTACAAGATGCAGGATTTAAATGGCTGAAATAAGACTTTTACATCTCAGTGATATTTTTAGATTAAACTTTATATTAAAAATTGATTGACTTGAGCAGGACATGCTGACTTCCAGGGTGCAATTACAACAGTCAGTGTTATTGATGAATACCAGCTTCTCAAGTCACACCAGTAAAATCTTCATACAGCTC
Organism: Forpus xanthops; assembly: GCA_032466535.1. Taxonomy (NCBI): domain Eukaryota; kingdom Metazoa; phylum Chordata; class Aves; order Psittaciformes; family Psittacidae; genus Forpus; species Forpus xanthops. The sequence continues at coordinate 141,227 of JASSUY010028931.1, forward strand.
TAGTATAAAGGGAGAATGCATTCCTAAGCATTGTGTCTTATTTGAAAGTGAAAATCATTTGGATAACTCTTAAAAAGGTACTTTACTTTTACTGCAGAGACTGTGCTTGCACTGGTATAGGCTTGTCTGCAGAGGTTACTTGTACATAAAGTAGGTTTGGCTCCAAAGTGGCACAGAAGGTGGCAGAAATCTCAGGGGGAGCCCCAGGAAGAGTACAGTGTCTATATTCTCTAGCAATGATACCTTGAATCTTCCCTGCAGGATCCAGCAGAGGCCTGAGTGAAGACATAATGCTTCAGATAACAGTTGCAGCCAAGAATAAAGCAAAGCTGATGATACCATGCCCTTCACCTGCACCAGCACCTTGGTTGTATAAAGGGCCATCAGAGACCCCTGGGAGGAAGGTAAAATGGCAGTCAGTGTGAATAGCTCCTCCTCAGGTGTTTTATGGGCTTTCGGTCCCATCAGGCCTGTTTGTGTCTGAAACGAAGCCCTAGGAGTGATGTTTGCTGGACTCACCATACACATGGGAATGACTCCATCCCTACCAGTGCAAACCATGATGGGTTTCACTGTGCCTCCCCAGCAGCTAGGCTTGGAGCAAGTGCATAGTCTACCACCAGCTAAAGGCCCTACTGCAGATGATGTGGAAGAGCTCCATTTGCTGTGAGGGAAGAGAAACAAAGGAATCCTACTACCAGCTGTCACTGAAGAAAGAACAAAACCACGTTGACACATTCCTCCCAGGATCTGCATAATGTCCCTCCTGGTAAGAAACTCCCTAAGGGCTGTATTAAAGTATGATCCATTCCTTAGGTCCATTCTTAATGGATGGCCTTAACTTAAGGTCACATTGTTAGAGAAATGAAGGACTGCTCTTTGTTCACGAGTTTGCAATTTACTTATCACTCTGGGAATTGCCTCTTGGGTTGAGCTGACACTTCTGATGAAGTCTCTGAGGTTTTCTTCACATTACATCTATTCCCTTATGTGTCTTCTGAGTTATTCAGCAGGGTTTGTTAGGATTAGTGAAGTCACCAGGCTGCACAGCGTTAACATTTGTGTTGCAATAGCTTCTAAAAGCTTAGTACAAGGCCCTCTAGTGCATTACTAGCCCCGTTACAAGCAAAATAAACTCGAAGGCAGGGAAAAATCACACTGTGAGTGAAGTGGGTCCTGATAAACTACCTCACTTGGCTGAGATTGAAGGGGTCTTGAGCAGCATCAGGAACCTTTTCCCAATGAATCTCAAAGGAAAAGGCAGTACTGAAAGGTTTTGTTCCACAATTTTGTAAATGACCAAGTACTTTGCGTTCTTCCCCACTTAGCAGTATTGGATGGTTTGAGCAGAGTCAGGCCAGCTTAATGTGGTCATTAAGGTCCTGTGTTTGGTGAGTTTGTGCATGTGAGCCCAGGTAAGACATTGCTTTTATCACATTTGAGAGTGGAGAAGAGAAAGGGAAGGTGTTGCAAATAGAGTAAGACACAGTAGCACTAATACTCAGGCCAAGTGCTATGTAACTGCTATCTGAAAGAGATGCAAGGAGACCAGTACACAAGCAGTAAAGACTCCTCCACCCTCAAAGCAGTGGGAAATCCATGGACTGGAAGGCTATTCCCTGCAGAACTGTCCACTTTCCTGCTGACAGCTTTCTGTATATTGCCTTTTATAGCCTCTTTAATGTCTCTGGGACATGGGACTTAAAATGCAGTTAGTTTATCTCTGAGACATGCGACTGATAACAGTGGAAAAAGTGTGTGATTGTGGGTTAAATTTTTATATGCCCAAGTTTCTAAAACCGCCCAAACAGCAATTTAGATGAACCTTGGATCCAGGCTATATAAATAACTTGGTTAAGAAACCACATCCAACAGAGTTGCATATTGCATGTAGCATCTGCTTTCCCATTGCCTTGACAATTCCTAAGTGGATGTTTTCAGAGGGAAAATGCTAAATAGATTATTCTAATATCAGACACAGTGTCTGTGTTTGATATATTCAGTGAGATTCTAACATATCGATGGGGTTGGATTAGAGGATCTTAGGTTGGAAGGGGGCTTCCAGACTTCTGGTATGATTCTATGATCATGAGCTTTTCTTTTGTTCTGGTTTGGTTTATGACTGAATGGCAACTACCACTTTGCACTGACTGAAAACCTCAGTCTTCTTTCCTAGATCGAGTTGCGTGTCTTTCAGCATGTCATACTTCTTCAATAAACCAAACTGTAATCACTTTGAAGTGGAAGATGTTTCAAGCAATACAAAGAACCATCTGTCCATGATAATGGAGAAATGCTGCTGTAGCAGGTGAGCCACACTTCATTTATTTTCTATGTACCTATGTTAGATCAGTAGCACATCTCTGGAACAGAATAGGGCATTTTCACACCCCAAATCAGCATGCTGCCCTCTGGTACAATGCAGTGAGCTTGTTAATGAAAAAGGGCAAACCATCTTCACCAATAGGACAAACAAGGCAAGAACAGGCATTTAGAACTCTACAGAGCTGCTGCCACAAAACAAAGTGGGCATTTGAGATCAATTACTTGATAGCAACACTTACTATTGTGTCTCTTTCTTCCTTTTGTGTTCCTACTATGGATATTTTCCATTCTCTGTAGTGTTTCCATCTACCTGCCCTTCACCTGAGAAACTGTTCCTATTTAAAAACTAAACATTTCTGTAGCATAAACCAAGTCACACATTAGAATGGAAACAAATCTCATAATGCCAGTTTTGTAACCAGAGTTGTGTTATAAATACAGACCAAACTAGAGGTTTCGAAGAAGCTGAAATTAATCTACTGTCTAACGTCAGTATTAATAAGCAGCAAACCCCCTGATTTTTCATAGCTGCCATTCCACAGTAGGTACTGATTTGGATGGAAGACGCCTGGAGCACACATGTGGAAGACAAATATATAATGCATTGCTGCTTTGTCTGCTTCTCAAGAATGTATTACCCTCCCCAAACAATAGCCCTTGAGAAAGCTGCATTCTGAATTTCAAATGGAATCAGGCAAAGTCTGTTCTGGCATCTTGTATTTATTATCTGACAAAAGCATAGATCAGGATGAGCTGAGTGCAGAATTGAGATTCTCAATTCTTCATGAATTAGTTGGCTTTCTTCTTAATGTTTGAATTTACAAGCCAACCATAGCACACTGAAAAGTGTTTAACTTCCATGATTGCTTTCATTGAGTATCACTTAAAGATTAAGTATAAATTTTGGATGTGCAGTTATATATCAGCTTTCCTGTTTTATGAATGTGCTTGTAAACAAGGAATTTTGTTTAGATTTTAAACATTCCTGCGATTTCACAAATACACCCTTCTGCTGTCTTGAGTGCTGTGAATACAGAAACCCTATTCTCTGGTTTTCCCTTATTTCTTTGCAAAGGAAATCTGAAACAGTTATTATCTGGGGAACGCTCATAAGAACCATAATGTATTTAATGCAAAACACTTGGAAAGCTTTCTGCCTTTTTTGTTCTACTCCTGCTTTATGTAACAATTGCTTCTCTGTCTTTTCGAGGCCTACTCTAAACAGGCTGAAGGATCGTTCTTGGACTCAGTGGGCACCATACTGTTGGCAGTTCAGAGTACACATCAGAAACCTCAGCCTCCAGCTGATACTGTGGTGGTTTGGAAACAGCACCCTGAAGCTCTTAATCATTTTCATGCCAGATGTTTCAGAGACTAAGCAGCTCATGGAATTTCAGTAAGAAAGAGCAGGAGCTTCTGGTATGTTCTGTTAAAGCCTAATAGTTAATAACTCTTTCAATACACAGTGTACTTAGTGTACAATTTATAATGTAATCCATTGCCTTGTATCTTCAGTCTGTTCCCTTGTATGGAAGTAACTATGCTAAACCAATTATTAAGTGGAATGGTCTGCGTGTAAGCAGACACTGAAATCTATTTTCCTGAGGGAGGCTTTTCATCTGGAACTAGACAGCAATCTATTTACAAATTCTAAGTTAAATCCTGCTGTAGTTTCTCACTGGGAGCACCAGATGTGCCAATTCATTACTTGCTGGATGGACATTAAATCTGCTGCTTGACTGTTCCCTGGGTTCATTTCTGTATTCCTAAAACTACAGCCTGGCCTGCATGCCTCAAGATAGAACAAGGTTATAGACAGCCAGGGAAATGGAGATTAGCACCACCCTGTGTCTTTCTGTCTTATTGTGCACATTGTCAGTCCTCACCCTAAATTCATTTATGTATTATTTTCCACACTGTATTTGCTTTTGCTGCAAGCTCTTTTGTCGTCAATACTGGCTCCAGATGTAACATAACGCTCTGCTTGTTTTAACTGGGTGGGAGGAAGGGGAGAAGAGAACAGACACTGGAAAAATACCTCAACAACAATGAACCAACCAAAAAGAAAACCCAACCACAGTTCAGTGATCAGATTAGACTGACAGGTATTTATTTAGAAACAACAGCTTTGGTATTTTAAAACCAAAAGACCTTTAAATCACTCGAAAGTGGGATGTGTTGTCCCCCCTCCCCACAGCCAAAACAAACCAACGCACAAAGCCTCAGTATGCTTCAAACAGGAAACCTGCAGATCAGGATTTCCAAGTGTAAAGCCAGAAAACAATTTTGTTAAATTGTTTTTGCACTCTGCAGTCAAAAAGGCTGAAAAACCTGTTACCAGCACTTAGATATCTACAGTTCAGCTGACTGACTCGTTACTGAAGTGGATTTTATTCACATCCTCCCACCTCCCCAGCAATAAGTTAAGAAACGTATACCAGAAAGGGAGTTGCACTGAAGTTTTCTAGTTGTTAACTCTGTGAAGGGAATCACCATTCTTTATTTTCCTGTAAAATTAAGAAACAAATCAGAATAGCAAAGGACTCAGTGTATCTTCAAGTATTTTCACCAAATGGATTTCTCTTGGGGAACGGAACAGCTCACAAGGAAAAAGAAACATCTGTTCCACAAGCTTCTGGAATAAACTCTTGAATAACCACACCTTCCAAGTGTCAGATTCCTCTCTTAACAAGGCACAAAGGGATTGTTGCTTTCAAAAGGTCCTTGTTCTCAGCTGCAGAATTGTCAGGTGTCTGTGCAAACGGAGGTGGAAAGCGGGACTAAGTTCACTTGGACATTGGGATGTTCCCACTCAATTAATTAAGAGGGTGTTATTTGAACAACCCATTCATCTTGCTTACTGCTTCAGAGAGCCTGAGCTTCAGCTGCCTTCCCTTTCACCCCTGCTTCTGGAACCAAGACCTACATCATCTTCATTTTAAGAAGGTCCAGTTAAGACGAGGCAACAGAAGCATGTGCTGTACACTGCAAAGCAGTGTCGAGAAGGAAGAGGTGTTACATCAGCCCTGGTGCGTAGCTGAGAAGCTTCTCGGCATTTCAGAGAATAGCGTCAGGGACAGTTACCTGCAGTAATGGTTAACAAGTCACTTTGTAAAGGCAGAAGGCAAGTCTGTGTATGACAAAGGCAACCAGATAGACAGCAGTGAAAAAAAGATGTAAATTCAAGGACACAATTTGTGATGCATGGCAGGGTGCAGCTGAATGCACAGTAATTGGAATTACTTCCTGACCACTTCTTCCTCTTGCATTAAGGTTTTGATCATGATCATAGGCTTATAAATGCAGTTATACTTGACATACATATCTACCCTACCTCTTCCTAGGTTAGTCTAGCCACAAGCCTGTTCCATTCTTAGTCTTTCAATGGGTGACATGCATTCAGACATGCTTGGAGTCTGGCCTGATCTCCAGTGCTCAACATTACAAAGCCAGTTAGCTGAGAGGAAAACAGCCAGCTCACTTTAAAACACCCCTTTATGTACTGACCATCAAGTTTAGTTCAGTACCTTCTGTCCAACTTCAGCTATCAAAATTGAACCTCTTTTAGAATTTGGGAAAGACAGGGCAATCTAAAGCTAGACCTTTTCTCTGACATCTCTAGTTATTTTTTTTGGAGCAGGATTCACCATCTGTTGTGTGTCCTGTGCTATAGCAACTTAAGTTTTCAAAGGCAACTCAAACCAAGAATTTCCAATTCTTTACACCAAAAGGAGATGCAGTAGAGCTTGAAGTCACAACCTCAAACTCACAGTAAAAAGCACTCAGTACTCTTCTTAACACACCTACGTAGCTCATCTGAATGGGAGAAACAGTAACTCAGCACCTTCCCAAAATGATGGTGGTAAATGCGGTTTGATGGAGGACTTCATGGTGTCTCTGAATCTGTGAACATTTACCAGTAGTCCCAACAAGTCAGCACTTTCACCCGAGAACACCAGCTTGTGTCTGTGTGTTCTTGTATGACACTTCAGACATTCAAACCAGGCATAAAAGCCTGCACGTCTCCCACACAGTAGTAAAGACAAATACAGCAGCTCTCTCGCAAGCACTCCTCTACTGCATAACAAGGAACATCATCTCATGACACAGCTGCAACTGTTGGTGTAAAAAACGAGCAGTGTCCTACATTGATGTATGGAAAAAGGACAAAAAAAGCTGTGTGTTTCTTGACCTACAGCCTTACAAATGTTTAAGAAGGACAATGGATATATCTTTTCTAATGTTCGTGAGCTCTACGGCTCTAATCCCTGCCCTAATCTTCCTTCTTGCAAGAAGAGGCCACAGATCACTTGTTGCAATAGAGACTGAAAATCCTCACAGTCCAAGACAGAACCTCCCTAGGCACAGCTGACAGAAAATCAGGTGGACAACACTCAGTGGACAGCAGCCTTATACCTTACTCCTGAAGAGTGGCTTGGCTCCTGGCCCACAATATTCATTGTAGATGAGTTTGAACAGAAACAAGTGAAACAATGTGATTAAGGAGGCCACGCTGAACCAGAAAAGGAAGGGTAAGCCTGGGTATTGCTTGGCCATGTGTTCCTCATGAGCCAGAATAGCTTTTAGATGGAGTGTGTGTCTCAGGTCCTGCAAGTGGATCAGATCTGTTGATATATAAAGCAGTGGTGTAATGGGTTGAGTCACCATGACGGGGAACGTGTGGCCTCGTGCCTCTGAGGTCAGCTCCACAGGCTCATTCATACAGCCTGCCTCACATGCATACAGTTTCACTGGCTTGTCCTGGAATTTCACAGACACGTGCAAGAAGGGCTTTCCTTCAGCATCCAACAGAACAGCTAGATTAATCAAGTCCTTATTGTAATGGATCCCACGTAAGGAATAGCTGTTATGAAGTACATCAGGGTCAGCCTGAAACTGAAGATGGTTTTCTGTGAACTGCAGACCCCCAAAACTAAGCACCATTCCCTGCATAAGTCCATGGACACCAGCTGCCACAAGACCCTTGCATCCTCGTTTCTGGAGAGTGAGCTTCCACAGGTCTGAGAGCTGCAAGATCTGAGTGACGCTGGTCAGCTTTGCTGGCCACAGGTTCTCTGCGTGCATAGTCGCATGGCCACTGAAGCAGTGGTCAGCATAGTTCAAGCTGGCTTCCATTTTCTCTCTGTCCTCACCACTGATGAGTGGATCCAGCAGAGGAGCCGGCATGCTCGACAGCACGTAGTAGAGGGTCATGTTAACAGTCTCACTGGATGGTGTATGCGCATCTGTGATCTTTCTCATTTCAACCCCTGTAATAAAAGAAAGCAGCCACAAGTCAGAGGATCACACACGAATATGACATTAACTAGGAGAAAAAGAAAATCAAATGTGCACCTTGTTCAACATGCAGGGGTTCTTTATAATGGGTCTATGAAACACCAAAGTGAAACGTTTCCTTTTATTTTCCTAAGATGCTTTCTCTGCTGCTTGGAGTTTGAAAGCCAAGCTCCCACTAAAGGCAAAGCTAGTTTGACAAACAGATGCCTTATGGAGCTGTTACCGTAACTCTGCAAGAATGATGTGTCAAAGGAACATCTCTCTTTTTACTAGCTATAAACCAGCAAGTCCTATGTTAGTTGGGCAGCTATTCTGTTACACAAAGCCACTAAAATCTTAATAAAAGGCATCCTTGTAGGACACTCCTTAATTTCAATGAAGAAATCTATCTTTTATACTGTCACTATTTCCAACCAACATGCTGGGCACATCACTAAAGTTCTCAAAGATGTGAAAGCCAGCACATCCAAGTTAGGATTAGAAATGTACTTCTGTGATTTCCTTTATGATGTAAGGAATGTTTTTTTGTAAAGCAGGGGTTCCAAATTATGAGCGCTATTTTATTATCCCACAACATGCACCAAGAGAAGCCTGTCAGGAAGAGCAGAGCCTCTGGAGACCATATAGCAACCAGACTGAGCTTATAGCTGCTGCCTAAAGCAACCTCTAAGGAAGTTAAACATCACTTTCCTTACCTGAAATGAACAGGTCAGACCAGGTCTGCTGGTGCTCCTGGAAAAGATCTTCCACCCCCATCTGCATCACCTCCAGCATCTCTTTCTTGGCTGACTCCCTCAGCTTGCTGAAGGTCTCCTCCAGCCTGGAGACCTCGATGGGCTCTGAGGTGTACACCACGGAGAGCACTGTTTCATCAAAGTGGGATTTGGGTGCAACCTGCACCCGGCTCACGAGCTTCTTGGCAGCCACCACCATAAGCACCACCTTGGGGCTCCCGGGCAGCAGCAGGCGACCGGAGGAGAGCAGGAACTGCCTCTCCTCTGCCTTCTCCAGGCTGGTGGCGAAGCGGCTGCCCAGCGAGGGTGCAGAAGCCGGGGCCGAGGCCTCGAAGGCAGCCACCCTCTCGGTGGGGTTGGCAATGCGGATGCGCTGCAGGTAGAGATGCGGCCGGCTCCGGTGGGCTACCACCTCCTCCCGCACCGTCACGCAGTCCCCGGCGCCCGCTCCGGGCCCCGTCTGGACGCACCGTACCCGCCTCACGGCGCCGTCCCGCAGCGCCGCCAGCGCCGCCCGCGCTTCGCCGCGCCC
>JASSUY010028932.1:0-23207 GCA_032466535.1 Forpus xanthops
CAAACCACATTCCTCACCCCGTACACAGAAGAGGGAATCACTGATAACTGTGATAGCTTGCTGTTGGGGCTACCTCCCTCTAGTTATCTAAACAGTTATAAAATACATCAAGGTGAAGATAGGCCCCTTTTCATTTCAGTTGCATGCTAAATTCCGTTCTGCTTCTTGTACTCAAACTATCTGTTGGTACTCTGCACTAGTAAGCTGCTTCTGAGTTCTCATCCTGAAGTAGCTGTATTTTAATACCGAGTACAGCACTTCATAACATGTGAACGGCCACATGCCCTATACTCCAACAGCCAAAAAGCTTCAATAGAGTTTATTTTAAAGCAGTTCCTATCTTTGCGTTTGTAGATGACTTTCAGTACCATCTGGGAAAAATTGTTCTTTTTAAATTCCCCTTTATTCCCCTTGGGATATGTATTTAAGGCAGGAGATGCTGAAAGATGTACTGAGGACTGTAAAAGCAGCTTGAAGTAAAGATGTAGGAGGAAAAGTACTCAAGCTGTTTTTCTGCTTTTGCAATTGAAAGGAAACTCATGATATAGCAAATTTTAAATGGCACAAGAAATTCTGCTGTCTACTTCAACATGGCACTATTAGGCCAGCAACAGGGGGAGCAGCTGCTCAGCCATTGTATAATTGATGTTGCCGATAATGACCTTGGATTCATAATTAGGGTTCATGAGGATCAGAGGGGGACAAAAAAGTCCTTAAAAAATGTCACAAACAACTGTATGAGTGAGCACATTGGAAAGTAATGAAGGCTGAAGAAACTCTGCCTGTCCCAGGGCCCTTCAGATGTGGGTGCTTGAGCTGGGAGAGGTTCCAGCTCTCTTAGTGATGCTTAGCAGTTGACCAGAAGTGCTGACATTTTAGGAGCAGGCTGTGGAACTTTAGATGAGAGCACACTGCTGTAAAAATATGTTTTTTTCTCTGGGAGTGAATGAGCAGATTCATGCTGGTAACACCAAATCTGCCACAAGGCCCATGTACCCTGCTGCCTCCAGGTATAATCAGTGCTTAAAAAGCCATGGTAGCGCACATTGTGTGTGGATACCTTCTTTATCATACATATTTGAGAGCTCAGATTTTGCCACCTGCAACTGGGCACTGTGGTTTTCTTTCCCCACTCAGTGGCTCATTTGGTTATGATCTTGCATGTTTTCATGAGGCTCTTCAGGGCCCTGTGTAACCTTTATCCGTTTCTCTTTCTAGCAAAAATATGTTTCAGGAAGTTCCATAATTGCACATGTCTATATGGTGAGGTTTGGCACACAAAACCTGATGTGAGGTTGGCTTCTTTTTCTTCCCTTTAGCTTACAATGTTGAAATTGGGTTCCTCCACAGATTCAAAAAACACATTCTGCTGGGTCATGCTGGAGCTTTGAATCAAGCAAGGAAGAAAAATACATTGAGCTTTCTGCCGTAAGCTGCTTTTATAGAAAACCCCATGGTATTATTGTGTGTAGTGCAAACTGAATAGCCAGGTCTCTGAACTTGTCTTGAGCTGCAAATAGCTACAAACCTGCAGGTGGATGTGGTAATGCTTGGAGTCCACAGTACTTCCATGCTCTGGATTTCACTTCAGTTGTGCTCTATTTATACCTAGGACCCACTGGCTGTTCAGGGAGGGGACTCCAATTTCCTTTAATAAATAAAGTTTGTGTGTTGGTAAAAGCCAATCATGTTTTGGCAGCTACTGAAACGTAATGCGTAAGAAATGTAAAGCTGGATGAGCACAGGTTTTGTCCAGAACAGTTTGTATTGTGCTCCTGGAGCCTTTTTTTAGTGTGGAGTAGGAGGTCTGAACCTATCCCTGTCAGAGCTGACTTGAAATCCTATTAAATGGTTGCTTTCATGAGACTGGTTCTTAATGAGAAGACCTCTGGTACCTTGTGGAAGATGGATTCTGTCAAGCTAAACTTGAGATTATTTGTGATGAAATTAAAAATAAGGTCAATAAAGATACTTGTGGTTTGAGACTCATGAAAAGTAATTGTCTTGGTACTCATAACACTTAAACCAGAATGATTCAAAATCAATGTGGCAGAGTAAAAGGATTAAACACTGACTTGGAAGCACATCCCAAAACGTCATTGTAAACAGGAAATCAGAACTGAGGGGGAGTATTTCTCATGGGGTCTCCAAGATTGCTTTAGGGCCCAGAATAACCAACTGCTAAAACAGCTGTAGGCCAAGCAGAAAACAGCCAGTCAGTGGTTGGCATAGCACATAGCACAAAGTCTTGCTGGCGATATACAGCGACCTGAGCCACTCTGCGAGCTGGGCAGGTGAAACGCTGTGCTCTCCAGAGTCACCCAGCACCCAGGCAGGAAAGGTTTGGCTACATCCAACTGCCTTTTGCTGCAGCCGTTTGCACATAGCTGCCAGTGCTGTCCAAGAGCACATGCTCCTCCGGGGAAAGGAGAAACAGCAGTAAAACATTCAAACTGCAGCTGTCCCTTATGAGAAGCATATTAATTAAACAGAAACCACTGTCAGGGTGCCAGCGTTCTTGTCTGGCTTTCCAGTCTCTATTAGAAGGGCCACTGGTATAAGGATGGGCCTTACCAGTTTTTGTTGACATTGTACGAGAGAAGTGCAGAAGAGAAGTTACTCATGATGCAGAATCGAGCTGCTGTGGGCAGGGTGTCTTAAGGTCCCTGGCCTCCTAGTTAATGGAGAAAGGTCTCTTCCTTGGCTCCAGTGTATGCCTGGGTTCAGACAAAACTTCTAACACCAACTTAACTTCCAGCTGTTTTCCCTGCAGCCTTTTCCCTGTGTCTTTCTCAGGAAGGAGACTGCTGCTCTTAGAATGCTGCCTTTCCCTGCTGCTGAGTTTTCCTGTTTATCTGCTCTGCACAGAGTGGACTGTTGGAGCTGAGACTGAGGCTTGGACAGAGGAGCAGAAGCTGAAGGAGGCATCTGAAAGGATAAACAATCAGGATAAAATACTTCACAGGCTGTGGGGCTGAATTAATGTAATTCAGTGCAAGAAAGTGGTATGCATTTCCGGACCTGGATATAAGTGTAGCTGGAAGCAAAGACAGGACAGCAAGATCTCTTGCTCTAGATAAGATATAATATTTTATTATCCAGAGCTCCCTGAAATACTCTTCCATCAAAATAAATAGATGAACCCTGCAATCATCCTCTCTCCCTGCCAATGCAGAGAACTGGTTTAGCCCTGGGATGGGTAATGCCATCAGTTATAGCCTGGTCCAGCTCTGATGGAAAGTACAGAGGGAGTCACAGCAGAGGGACACCTTGGGTTTGCTCAGTTTGAGACCTGGAGCATGACCAAACAGGGTTATTTTGTAGGAGATAATACGCTACATGATCATGTGTATCCATATGCTGCTCATAAAACCACTGATTGGGCCATCTTGACTATGACAGTGACATCTTGTGCATGTTCTCTGCTCACTGATGGAGCCTTCTCCTGCCTCACCTCCCCGCACTGGCTGGCTGGAGAGGAGCTGTTGTAGGTTCTGCAAGCAGCACCACCCTTTGCCTGTGAATGATGGAGATATTTCAGGAGCAGGGAGGCCAGGCTGGGTTTCTGGGCCCTGTGAGGCTTGTCTTTTTTGTTTTGTTTGTTTTGGTTTGGTTTTTAAGGGCTTAGCTCTGTTTAGTTTTGCTTTTAAAGGGTGAAGGGGGGAAAAAACAGCTTCCAGAAAAAAACAACAACTCAAGCTCCAGGAGTCAGATCTTACCATGAGAACTCAACCCAGCGTGGGGGAGGGCTGTGTCAGATCACTGCATGCCCGAGGAGCAAGAATTTGCTGCCTGCTGAAAAGCTTCAGAGCTCAGGCCCTGTTTCAAAGAGTAACATCTTTGATATAAAAAAACCAAACCAAAAACCAAGAAAAAAACCCAACCCCAACGACCCAAAACCACCCGGCCAATAAAAAGCCTCAGACATACAGGATCCCATTCACAGTGGGAGGGATTTAGTGGAAGTATTTTCCTTCTTTAAGGTTTGGCAAAGCCTTAAAGGAGTCTTGCTAAAAGCTTCCAGAGCCGATTATATTTTGGATTGCATTTCAAATCACCCTTCCCCCACCATGTTTGGTGGGTCCTCAAACAAGTTCCCAGAATAAATTAGACATAACGGTAGCAGGATTTTTTTTTTTCCCCCTTTTCTTGAGGAGGAGGAAGGAATAAATGACACCAAATTCTGTAATGGAAAGAAAAAAGAAAAAAAATAATTGTGTATCGGAAACTGCTGCTGTGTGACTCATGCTGCTGGACAAACGGAACCTCACTCATCACTCCATCCTCATCCTCTGGTGAGAGAAAAAGTCTTGGAAAAATATCAGCTTCCCCCCCACCCCGCTGCTTCTCCCGCAGCATCCGTACACAGGGAAGCGGTCCAAGCCACAGCGATGGCTTCATGTGCTTCTTGGGGCAGGCGTTTTTTGGTTTGGTTTTTTTTTTTTTGCTTTAATAGCCAACTAGGAAAAGCCTCCGAGGTGACCTTGGAAAAATGTATGAACCAAAGGAAAAAGCTGTGGATGGGGACGGGTGGGCAGTGTTGGAGTCCTTGTGTGCTTTATGTTGGGAGGCTTTTAGTTTTCCTTTTTTCCCTCCTAATGTTTTTCCAGATTTTCACCAAAATAAATTTTAAAGTTATTATTTATTTTTTTCATGAGTGGGAAGAGAGGGGAGGATGCGCAGTGAGAAAGGCAGAAAGAGCTGGGCACAATTCTGACTTAAATAAATGCTGCGTCATAAAAGTATACAGGGTAGTGCAGGGGGAAGGGTAGAATGCAAAAATTGCTTCTGCTCTGGGAGAGTAATTAGCATTTTTATGAAGCATATAAACTGTATACAAATCAAATACGGTTTTATTACCATAAAAATGGGGGGAGGGAGTCTTTGTTTTTTTCTTCCCAAAACATCTTCTGCAAATGTTTGGCACTGCCTTCCAGAAAGCCACTTAAAATGCAGCTTTTAGACTGCCAGCTACAGCCAGCCCTGCTGTGGGCATAAGGGCTATTAGCCAGCAGCAGCCCCTTCCCAGCAAATGCCTTTTCAGCTGTAAGGCACTGAGGTTGAGTGGGTAGATACAACGGCTGTGCTCCATCTCACAAAGAATCTTGCCTAAGAAGATGCCATGTTTTTCCAGGCTGTTGGTTCTTGGTTTTCATCAACAGGTTATTTCTGCCTCTGCTCTGGATTTTGAGTTGGACTGTGCATAGTGTGAAAATGGACATGAAGAGCTGTAATACTCTGTTTGCATTTTTTGTGACTGTGGTCAATCTCTTGCAGTGCAGACTCTTTCATATCTTTCCACTGTAAGTCTTCCCTTCTTCCACCGCCATTCACTGTCTCCAGCCCATGTTTGCACATCACACTGTCTGCAGAGCTGAAGATCTCCCAGGATTCTGGATAAGAGTGGTGTCAAGAGCAGAGGGTGGCCTGTGGCAGCAGTATAGTGGCCAGAAGCCCTCTGAGAATGCAAGACAACAACACTGGGCCACTTTCCCTAAGCAACTCATCATTGGGACATACAGCCATAACAAAAGATGTTGCTGGTGGTAGCATCTGCAAGTCCCTGACCTGTAGCAATCATGTGGCACCCATCCTTTGTATTTCTTCCCACACCCTTAACCCTTCCTTAGGCTTTACAGCCTGTAGTACAGCACTTGAGAGCTGGCTGTTCATGCCATCCCTATGCTGCTTTGCACAGGAAGTCAGTTTTGCTCCTGCACTGAAATACCTATGGGCAGACTGGGGAGAAGCACCCAGCTGTGTTTCCCAGCTGAGGCTTGTGAGCAATTGCCGGATGAGAAATTACTTTCATCTGGACTGCATTAGCCACGGGTGGTGCTGCCTGGGGAGATGGCTGCAGGGAGCAGCAGCTCTATTTAAGGCTGTCCCTGCCAGCTGCCTCTGGGCTATTTGCAGTAGGAGCAGCTGTGTCAAGGTGGGTTGTTGGGTGCTCTCCTGGGGGCTTAGGTTCCCTGGGAGAGCTGTGGTTGTGCTGGAAAAGCCTTCCTGAGTGTGAGTACAAGGGTTCACCCACCTTTCCTCCTCCATGTATTCTCTTTTCTTCATTCCACAGGAAAGCAATCATAGTATCAAGTGTTTCCTTGTAAGTTTTTAGGTTGATGACTAAGTTTTCAGCCATGCTGAATGCATAGTAATAGTCAGATATTAAGACCTGCTATGAAAAAGGTATCCAAGTGAGAAAAGCATCAGAGAAACTGCAGGAGAGGGAGGCTTCTGAAATGTCCCAGTTTCAGGAAAGCCTCTGTTCAAAGCCTCTGTGCCTGGGAGGCTAAAACCAAACCATTGCCAGGTAGAAACCCGTAAGAAAATGAGCTTTGGTGGAGTTAATTTTTGTGGCCTTGCATTGCTGGCTATGGGAGAGAGACCTAAGCAGTTTTCTCTTAAAACCCTCATCCTACCCTGGGGAATGATATTAGATTTCAACCTAGGCTTTGCAGATGGGCCCCAAGTAAACTAGAGGGCTTGTGAAAAAAGCGAAGAAGTTAGATGTGGGTTTGGATCTCAAAGTTCTTGTTCCTAACAAGGAGCCATCTGAGTGCCGCTTCGGAGGGTTTCAGCCCTGAACTGCTATATGCTCCCTGTTTGCGGTGCACTGAGGGCTTCCAGGCTCTTTATCAGGCGTGACAACCTCTCTGCTTTGTGCTTATGATCTGTGTTTGGAGATTGTACACTGCAGGCAGACCTGTGCTGTGTCTTCCCTGCTCCCTAGCTGCAGTCACCCATGAAGATTTAGGATTGTGGTGGGGGAAGTGAGCACAAACAGGATGAAGTCACCTTTTTGTGTAAATCAGTTGATATGCTGTATAAAATGCAGGTCTTGGTTTTGAACCTAGAATTTTTTTAATAACAAACCAGGGTCAATGAATGTAATGCCCCATGTGGAGCCTTTTACTGTGTTAGTCATAGCTTGAATCCTTTATGTTCCCTCTTCTAATGGCAAGTATTATCCAGCATGTCTTGTTACAGTGTGGTCTTTGGAGGGTGTGGAAGTTAGTAATGATGGTGCCTGAATGCTGTTCCAGAGATCGCTGCTACAATTCACAGCAGATAATAGGAGCCACAGCCAGACAGATAATAGAACTGACTGAGATCCATTTATTGCTAAGAGACTGTCTGAATATTTGTACATAGCCTGAGCCACTCCACCCTCCTTCATCACATTTCCCAGGAAAGAGGGGGAGAAAAGACAAAACAAAACACAAGCCTAGGGCAGAACAAGGAGGGAGAGATTTGCAGACTCTGATAGCTTTTTTAAATGGCTTTTGTCATAACTGAGCCACAACAGTGTAGATTGCTGATGTATTTACTGCCTGCATATACAAGTGGAGGTGTGGGATGACCACGGGGAACAAGTGGTGGACTGGGATGGGAGCTGAGCCCAGTCTGTCTGAAGTCTAAGCTACCATCTGATCACAAAGACATCTTCCTTTGCAGGTAAATGAACTGCGTGATGGAAAGTTCCAGTGATAGGCTGCAGGCAAAGCCAGAGTCAGGAATAGCGGAGGTAGCCAGGCTAGAAAAGCTTGACCTATTCAGAGCAGCATAGTTCATGGGCACTTGAAATTTTCTTGGTCTTCCTAAGCTTCTTAAGGTGCTTAGTCCTTGCGGAAGCTGTGTGGAGAGGCAACTTGTATGCCAAAATGTATATCTGTCATTCAAGTTACTAGGGGGTTTTTGGTGTTTTTCTAACCCTGCACTCTCCTTAACTGGGAAATGCTGGGTGTTCTTAAGGAGTGCAAAAAGCTGAGGACTTCTTTTCTCTTTTGAGAGAATTTTCTAGCATGGTGGTTTTGCTTGTGGAAAGTAAACTACCTGGAGTTTCTACTCCTGATGGTTGCACACTGCCTTTCAAGTGGGCCCATGGTTGTGTAAGGCTCTCTCTTATGCAGGTCCTGGCTCTGTCCAGTCATCTGTTTCTAGGAGTTTCTTGGTGAGGAGCAAGGAATAGGCAATGGCAAAGTTCAACTTTGCAACAAAGGCAATACTGATGATGACACCTCTCCCTACTTCTGTCTGGCTGTCCTCTCCAACTGGCTTGGGTCCCTGGCCTCCTCTGTCAGCACGTGTTTGGATGCTGCCAACAAGTAAATCCAGCCTTGCTCCCACCTTGCCTTTTTTCATTATGCTTTGTTCATGGTATTGACTGCATGTCTGGGAGCCCGTGATCAGAAGCACTCACGGCTCCCATATGTGAAATCTGCTCAACTGGCATAGAGTTCTTGCCAAGACAGTCTTCTGTGACCATCTTTTTATGCTCCACACCTTTTTTCTCATTTTTTTTTTTTTCATCCAGGAGGTGTTAGGACCTTTTCTTTACTGAAAAGACAGCCCATTAGCAGGACTTCACTTTTCCATCGTTCTTGGGCGTCATGGGTTTGTTCTGTTCAGTAGGGATCTAGGTAAGAATTGCGCTAAGGAGGGAAACATTAACTCTGTTTTGATGTGCATATGTACTCAGGTGCAAGTCTAATATCACCCCCATTTGGTGATAGCAAGTGTGAAGGGGATGAGGTCTTTGGTTGCAAGCTAGGGATCCTGGCCTCTGTTCTTGGCATTGAACTGGTGTGGGACACTGGGCAACTTGAGTTACCTTTGTCTGCCATTGGGACTGTGAGCTGCTTTGGGCAGAGCCCACCTCAGTGTGCTTGAGAATGACTAATTAGGGCTGGCAGATGCTGCCTGTGATGAACAGTGAGAGAGTAACAAGAACTTTTAACTGCACCACTCTGAATAGAGGAGATGTGTATGGACAGTGACAAACCAAGCAGCTGGATGCTCACTCATCCTTGGAGACAGTAGTTCTATAATGCTGGGGAGTCCCAAGCTCCCCTGTACTACTGTAACTGATGGTGCCAAATGCAAGACCAGTAATTAGAAGTCTCCATTGCAGGCTTCTTCTCCCACCTATCTTTTCTTTCGCATTTTCTTTGGAGACTAGTGATCTGTAATATGAGGTATTGAACAAATCTGTAGCATAACTCAGCAAAAATCCCAGTATTTTGAGTAGATTAATGATGTTATGTTGTTTTCCAGCTGGTTGGAAGAGATCTTTGTCTTGAACAACCTTTTCTCTTATAAGACATCCCCTGGGAGGTTATGTGGAGTAAGGCTTCTGCCACCAGCAAATACTGGTTTTGAAGCATTTCCCAAAGTTTTTGTGGAAGGTGGAGGGATGGGACTCCTTTTCTACACTGAAATTAAATGCCAGCATTTTACACTGAAATTAAATGCCAGCATTTTACAACCCCTCTTGGCCCTTTCATTTGAAAGATCACACCAATGCGCTGGGAAGAAAGTGCTTTTTGGCAGACAGTATAGTATGAGCCCATTCAGGGCAACAGGGTACATGTTAAGAAAACTGGACTCACTCCAATATTAATACATTCATCATAAAAGACACCGGTAAATTCTTAGGTAGTGGACATTCCCTGACTTCAAGATGAACTTGTTATGTTCTTTCACATATTGTTCAGCTCATTTATCAGAAGTCCATCACAGTTCTCACAGCTCTTAACTTTAGGTTGAGCAGGCATACATGTTAAGGGAAAAGGAATGTCTTGAACTGTGCTCAGAAACAGTGACTATATAGTTCAAATATCAGTTTGGGGAAAGTAATTTATATCCCAGAGGAATGAGTTCTAGCAACTCCAGCATTGATGCTGTGCATGACAAAGTATTACTAAGATGTTTTTCAAAGGCTGTACTGAGGCTCTCTGGAGATTTGACCTTTCCTTACCATGTTTCAGAATGATGGTGGACAAAATTTTTCCATACTAGGAGTTGGTCAGTGGTCAGCCTTCACCACAGTGTCTGCATGAAATTACTGTGACTTGTGCTCCCAAGTCACTGAGGCATTTTGGAAATGTTAGAGTTAGATGCTTAAATCTAGGCTCAAGAGAGGTTTTAGGGGAAGAAGAAAAGAACAACCTTATTTTCTTTAAAGTTTAGAAGTTGGCAGAGATTGAGGTTGCCTAACCCTCAAACAGATGGTTGGAGCTCTGACTCTGCTTTCCTAGTGGCCAGGAAGACCTGAATCCTAACTGCAGTTGTGGCTATAAATAAGTTGTGGACCACAGACAAATTCTTGTTCCTTGCTTCCTCCCTTGCAGAATGGGTGAATTGGTTTAGAAATGAAGCTGGTCCACCCTACATGGCAGGGGCTGTCAGGCGGTACGTGTCCTACTGGCTCCTCCTGTGGCAATCCTTTTCTATCAGTTTCTAATTTCATCAAAGAAACAGGGAAGAAGGGTGCTAGGGTAAGTGAAGGGCATCTCTTTATGTTGTTTTTCAGTTCAACCCTGAAGTAGCATGAAACCACCAAAGGTTTTGAAACAAATAAGGTTTCCTGGCAATCTTTTTTTTTTTTAACACTGAAGGCATATTTAAATCCTTCTTCGCAAGCAAGATTCTTTCTTGAACCAGAACCTCAGTTCACCCTGCATACTCAGTGCATGCTGCTACAAGCGCGAAGTGAGAGCGCATTGGTATCACCATCACAAAATCCTGTTTGAAATCCAAGACCACGAACTTGCCTGAGGAGATGATCCAAAATGTTGTGTAAAATATGGCTGCCTGGAGAGTTCGATGTGACCACCAGAAACTCCCTGGGGTTTTATGCCCAAGTTCCTAACTACAAAGCTTTTCACTTGCATTGTCTACCAAATGCATGTGTAGCTCAAAACTTGAGTATCTGAAAATCATCTTCACTAATTTCATTGGCCTGAAAGTGGGGATCTGTATTTTGTTCTAAATCTGATATGTCTCAAACATGAAGATTAAGCAGAAAGTTATAAGATATATATGATGAATTCTAACCATCGCTGTGTTCTACCTTGTATAATAGCCAAAACTATGGCAAATTGATTTGAATTTGTACTTTCATATGTCCACAATGGCACAGTCAGTGCATGAGGAATCGAGGCATATGGCCACTCCTTCACCCTCATGTTACAGATTTAGTGGACAGATGAGCAACACTTTAGAAGCTCTTTTATCTCTTCTGCCTGTCCATTGAGATCAAGCCAAAGAGAGCAGAATGAAAGCTGCCATGTCCAGTGAGCTGGAGAGTGTGATAACTGAAGAATAAACAGCAAGAAACACTGTCTCTGATCAAAGCCTGACTGAATGGTTCCATGGTAAAGCCCTCTTGTATACCAGTGCTCTGAGATCATGCAAGTTGTCTGTGCAACAAGGTCTAGGGTGACCCACTGAGTTCCTTGTCTCCAGCCTCTGGTCTCGTTCAGGTTCGCTCCTCATTATGGTCTCTAGTTTTCAGCTCTCACTAGTCTGGGCACTGATGTGCTTAGCTGCTCAAATCCTACTGAACATCTCTATACTGTAAGAGGCATCCATAATACCCCTGAACCTACAGCACAGTGAAGCTGTAACACCTACCTTTAAAGATAACTTACTGTATCCTGACTTCGGCCTCTGCTTGAAATCTGGGCTAGGTGTTTTAGTTTGCTGTTGTATTGGATAGATCTCTCAGAGGTCCTAAGATGAATCTTACTGATCACTGTGTACAGCTATGAATAATGAGAACTATTACCTAAACAGATTAAAAGGAAAGATCACAGCCTTGTGCCTAAAATGCCAATCTACAGGAAGAGGCTTCACGACCCTGGGCAGGAGGTCTAAAATTTAGTTTTTCTCTCTTCTGCTGCTTTTAGGGAGGGACACATTTAAAACATCATTGCTGTGACCTATTTGGCACTTCTGACTTCCTATGTCTCCGCAGAGAGAGAATTTCAGGTTTGGTTCTCAGCTAAAAAACTAGTGAGGGTCTCTTTTTACAAACTTTAAGGTTGGTCAGCTGCTAAATATAAAGAAAGCCCAGGCCAAGGAAAATCAGAAGGCTGCTGGCCAGGAAATATCTCTGGATAGAAAAGGAACTTTCCAGAGCATAATTTCAGATCCTCAACTTGTATTAATGGATATGGTTCCATGTTTTGGAGAACCGTACACTTAAAAATAAGCTCAGGTGTAAAGGAGAGAAAGAATTTAGTCATGGTAGCTTAAATTCTCTTCTTTTGAACCATGGGAATGTCAGAAGAACAGGAAGCTTTCCCAGGGGTAATCCCATCTGAGACTCAAGCTGCCTCTGAATTAACGAAGTCCCCAAGTTGTCTAATACCACAGGATGCAGATGTTCTAGTTCTGGCAAGTAACATGAAACTGTAGGCAAAATTTATGCCAAAATTCTCTCTTTTTTTTTTCATATGAGTTGCTCTTTAAAAAAAAAAAAGAGTTAAAGGCTCACCCAGACTGTAAGCCTTGTTTAGAATTGTTAATGGGTGTATGTTCTCCTGCTGGCTTGGTAATTTGGTAGATGTTAACACAATGTAAATACAGTACAAATACAGTTTGGCATGGTGTTCATAAGGACATATGAGAACTATCATTTTTATGCAACCTAGTATTGGTTTTAGTGCTTCTGAAGGGCTTCTGCTTTGATTGTGTGTGTGAGCTAGGCTGTAATGGGAATTAATTATGAAAAGGAGTGAAATGAGCATGTCTTGTAACACAGCAATGTTGAAAGACTCGGATAGATGGGTAAGTGCAGTTCAAAGCTGATTAAAAATTGAGCAAATCTAAGGTCAGATAGTAGGACTGAGTGTTTCTCCTCCTGTTCAAAGAAGGCTTGAGAGTATTGACCTGTCATGCCATAGGGAGACTAATTATTGATACTGCTCGTCAGCCTAGACATGTTCTGCCCCAGAAGAGACGTGGGTTTCCAGCTACAGGTACTACAAAGAGCCTGCATGTTAACTGCTAGTGATTTGCTTGTGCAGCAGAAATGTTGGACATCTGTTGCCAGACAGAAAATAACAGGCCAGAAATGTGAGTATGAGATGCACTGCCTGAATCAATGAATCAAAGTTGCTGTAATCTTAATTTACTGCATATGGGATATTTAGACCAGCAGGGTCTTTCTGGCTTTTGCTAATATAAAATGTTGCAGAGCATCTCTCTGTATCCCATGACAAAAGATGCGTGTATGTATGCAAAGCAGAATGCCAACAAAGGCTTCTCAGTGGTGCTGTGAGGGAATTTGCCAGGAGAGAATGGCTGGATGACACTGAGGATGTACCAGACCCCAGACTGCAGGGGGTAAAAGGAAAAAAGACAAACAAATTATTTACATAATGGTCGCTGCAGTCTGAGTTCAAGGAGATTCCTTCCTGCCCCCAAATCTGGCAATTGGTCTAACTGCATGGGTGAGGAAAAACAAATCAAATGAGCATGTGGGGGCTTCTCAGAGCTGGGAGGAATCCTGCCTTTTCTTTTCTCTGCCCTTGCTGGCTCATCTGCACTGGAAGTTGATCTCCCCTCCTTCTGTCCAAGGTGAAACACTTTGACTGTTCAAGCTCATAGGTCAGAAGGAGAAAACCATCTTCCTTCATGGCCCGTATCACAACTGGAACAAGTCAGGGGGAAATCCATTATTCCATCTTTTGCCTGCAAGGGACAAGAGAGCCTCATTAAAAAGGGTGACAACACAGGGTTTTCATTAGGCAAAAGGAAGATTTCATGCAAGGCCAAGTTACTTTCATTGCTGTGGAGGCTTCGTGGTGCTCTACTTCTTGGGTGTGGGCTCAGTTCCCCCCATTGAGACTTGTTTATTCCATGGCTCAGTAGGTTTCTGGGAAGTGCTGTAATAGCTGGGAGGGGATCTCATGAAGAGGATGGGTTCTCTCAGACACATGCTGTTTAACAATGCCAGTGTCTGCAGAGGAGCAGAAAATAAACAATGCAAAATCACTGTTGTAAACCATGCAGTGTGCACAAACACCAGAATACGAATAGCCCCTCAGAAGGTGGCTAGTGCCAAGCAGCTTTGCTGCTATTGTTTATTGTGGCAGAGGAGCTAGAACCACCTCTTCAAAATAAGTCAATATTGCCCATTCATAATGGGTTAATGGTTTGTGCAATTGAGACTGGAGCGTAATGGTTCCTGGTGAAACGGGGGAAACATCTGTAGCAAGCAAGTTTGGAAGCAGTAAAAACTGCAATGAATTAATTTCATTTTGTTCGAACATTTCAGGTATGGAGAGCCCTATTTGAATAGCTGCTGCAACTGCAGGCAATAAAATCTTAGGGATTGTCTCTGAGGATGATCATCTAAGCACCAGGCAAAAGAACAGGTGAAAGCCATCAGATGGGTGGAAGCAAAGTGTAGCTGGAATGGCACTGAGGGTGTCACTGAGCTGTGAACTGGAGATGCTCTGTGGAATAGGTCCGGCAGGGGTGAGAATATAACATCAGTGCTATCGGCATTTCCAGCGGGGTTTCACTTTAGATTAGCTCTGCTTTGGAGAACCAGTCCTTAGGACTGGATGTTGGTGGTTGGAGTGCATTTGGTCTGCTCTGCCTCTTCCAGTCTGGTTGATCTTCAAGGTCTCTCTGTGATGTGAAACAAAATGCAGCAAATGGGAACAATTGGGAGATCTACTTCTAAAGCACTCTGTTATCTGAATTCAGATGCTTCTGTAGATATGCTCTAGGTATGTTAACATATGTCTGAAGATGCAACGAGCTCCTGGGGTATGCTGGCTGCATATCTTTAAGGCCTAAGAGCATACGTTTGGGCTGAGAGGGTGCAGAGTGTCTTGATTCCACCAATTGTCTCTTGAGTGCTTACCCTTTGCATGTAGGTCAGTTGAGAGAAGACTGTTTTAGACTTCCATCCACAAGTTTTGAGCAACCTCTGTGGCTTTTTTTTAAAGCATCTCCTTGAGCTTCTGATGTGGCCACTGAGACTTACGTGTGGACACTGGGAGAGGATTGCAGCACTTTAGTGGTAAGCCTATGCATACTCAGTGCCTAGGTAGTAGTGACTCTCATTTACCCCAGACTCATCCACCCCAGCCATGTTCAAGGTCACTTCATGCCAAGAGTAGAAAAACAACTGCTTGTGTCTGAATGAATTGGAGACAAGGGCTTTTCCCAGAGGAGCCAGGTCACTCTAAAATAATATATACAACACCTATGCTAATTGCAGTGGAAAACTGAGAGCAGCTTGTGCTGGGCTGCTGTGCCATGTCCCTAACTAGGGATTCAGCAGAGCAGGAGGGTTCCAGGAGGAGTCTGGAAGAAAAGATGTGCAGAAGAGAACAGTGTCTCCTGTACTCAGGCAGTTTCAGGTGGGGTTTTTTTTGAGATGCAATTTTAGGAGCTGCTGGGAGCAGCAGTGACATTGTGCCCTGGAGCCTGTTTTGTATTCACAAATGCATCCTGTAGTGACTTTATAATTTATTTTTTTTCTCCTAACATGAGAGCCATTCTGGGTCATGTATGAAAAAGACATGGATGTTATGTGATAAAGAGGGGCTACAATCTGCAGCTGGGTCTCCAGGAGAGCGTGGGTACACGAACACTCCCAGTTGCAACATCTTCTGCTCCAGTCTGTGTGCCAGTGCGGCTGAACATAGCACAGGGTAAGTGGTGTGTCTGGGACACAGATGGATGAGGTCTTGGTGCTGTGTTGCACTGAAGTGAGGTGGGACATGTTGGACATTCATCACCTCTTGCTCCAGCTTCTGGCATGTTCAGCAAGAACAGTCACTAGGGGGATACTTGGCTCTGAATGAAACAAGATGCTTTTCACTGAATGGCAATGATATAGCTCAGCCCTTCTGCAGCAGTGGAAAGTACAGTGGCAGTGACTTTCAGAATATACCCAAACTGTGCCAGGTTGTAAACTTTGGCTATAATAAGAGCTTAAACCTAGTGGTACACCTTGGAGCTCTTCTGCTCCTCCCTGCCAGCAGGCACTGTAATGACTAAAGTGCTGAGAGTGAAGACATAAAAGCCTGCAGCTGCTGCAGGTGATGGGAGTTACTCGTTAGGTCAGACATTCACAATCTGGTGCAGGGTTGCACTTCTGCTGCTGAGTCCCAGTGAGCATTATCCCAGTACACATGAATGCTACCCAGTTGCTGCCAGGATTCATGCCATTCCTGCCAAACCATTGGTTCCATTACAAACCAGATCCTGAAATGAAAGAGCAAAAATCATGAGGATCCTTTTGGACCTGACCTGCAAGCTAGTGAATACACTCTCTCTGTCCTGCAAGCTCTCCAGCAATGAAGAAAGTATCAGCCTAGAAATAGCTTGTCTTGACTTCAGTCTTGCTAGAGTACTGACAAATACTGCTTGCCTTGCTTCAGTTGTGCTCTGATCTTGCTACCAAGGGTAATCATCTGTGTATTTCAAGAAAGGCATGTTAAGTCAGAGTAATATACCTTTGAAACCATGTTAGACAAGTTTTTGAAAGCTCAAGAACTAAAAAGGTCCGGATGTCTGAGAGAATTAAACATCCTTGAAGGATTATTTGGCCTCATAGAACACAGACATTTCCAATATACTCTTTTAGGTACCCCTTTTCTGAGTATGTTTTACCAGCCTGCTGCACAGAATACCTTGCAGAATTAGGGAAATGTTATCTCTTCTCAAACACCAGGGAGGTTAGACATAGAGACTAAAATCCACATACTCAAGGAAAGTAGGCTTGTAATTGGCACTGGAAGCTAGTGGAGATAGCAGGATTTTGCTATGGTTAGGGTTAAGCTGATTGAGTTTTCTGGTGTATAGGCATGTAATTGATCGCCTTGGAAGCTCTGAGCCTAAACATTTTCCTTAGATCATGTCTGTAGGGAAGGATGAAAATGAGCTGGTGTCTCTTGAGCCACAGTCTTCCCTTGCCTGAGTCACTGCCACTGCCCATGATGGTGTTTCTTACCCTTGTCCTAAATCAGCTGGTTTAAGCTTTATGGGAGCCAGGTGGGAAAATGCTTCAGTTTTGGTAGAGTTATTCCAGGCACTCAAAACACAAGACCCTTCTCTTAGTTTTCCTTTTCAGCTGTGCAGTCTGGGTAGCCTGTGCTGGCCTTGCCTCTCTTTGCCTGACATCTCACAAACAGCCACGAATTTTTGAAAAGGGCTCCGGCTTGCTCTGCCAGCACTCCTTAATTTTGCTTTTCCTCCTTGCAAGCCACACTGAAACAGTGATTCGCTATTTTCTGAGAGAAGGGGAAAAGACAAAAGTAGGTCATGGTGTCACGTAAGGCAGCCGCGTGTTAGCATGGAGCCAGAAGAGCTGAGCAAAAACAGCCTTGTCTGAGTGAAGATGAACGACCAGCTGTGCGGGATACACAAGGCGGACGGAGCCGGTGAGGCAGCGCCCTGGGAAGGGCAGGTGGAGGTGCTCAGGACCCCCATCCTTCCCGCTCCCAGCAGACGGGCGCTCGCAGGGCTGGGGGCTCCTGCTGCCGCTGCGGCTTGTCAATGCGCCCTCTCCTGGCACACGTGAGTCTCGTTCCTTCTCGCCCTGAGCACCTTTCCTTGCTCTAGGAAGCAAGGGTAACTTGTGTTTTTTTATGTTTTTTCCCCATCTACCCCTCCCCAAGTTCAGCCCATATAGCCAGTGCAGAAAACATGAGGCACGCATGGAAAATCACTCTCGGCAGTCCAAAAATCCTTGGTTGCAAGTAATTTCTTTTTTACCCCCTCACTTTTATAGATTTACAAGTCCCATGGTTTATTTCATTTGTGTTTTATTTTTTGCAGGATTAATATGAAAAAGGAGGGGATATTATGCCCTCCAGCTCTTTTGGCTGTCACCCAGGGTTACTCACTGGGCCTGGAATAGAGCTGTTTGAAAGAGGGACCCAAGCCTGGCCTTATCTCTTGAGGCAGGATTACAGTCCATTCATGTTTAAGGACAGATTCAAGTTTGGAAATATGGCTTATCCCTATTCGCACACCTTTAATTCGGGGGGATTGTTTACGATTTGGTGTGGATGGTAATCTCTGCTGTTGCCTAATTTAGAATTCAAACACATTAAAAAAAAAAAGTGTGGGGCAACCTCAAAAGACAAAAGCATTTCAAATCAATGCCTGCAGAGAGAGTTTTGGGTGCTAATCTTCTTGCTGTATTCCTGTAGGCACAGTGATTGTTTTGTTTTCACCAGCCTGTTTATAGCGTTGCTATTGTCACTCGGGACAAATTCACTTTGAATTTGTACTTGGTCAACACATGTTGCATAGCACTCAGTCCTTCAAAACTCATGCAGCAAGGATATGTGCACTTGACTCTTCACCAGGTCAAAACTCCCAAACATAGAACTGAGGTGGGAACACCCTGGGAGAAAGTGAGCCTGGCTTAAGGAAGGTGAAACTGTCAAAGCCTAGAGATGAGGCTCCTTCTTGAATTTGGAGGGCTTGATGGCTTTTGTACACAAGAACCCAAAGTTTTCTCTAGAGATTTGGCATCTAAGTCCTACTCATAGCTTCCATTCTCTGACTATAAAAGCCTCTTCAGCAACTTGTGCCTAGGGGAGCTAGATGGTCAGTTTAGCTAGCTTGCTTTTTCAATATTTCCAGATAACAAACAGGATGGGTGAACAGAGTTGGGCAGCCTCCTAGTGTCAACGTCTGCTGCCTGAGCTGCGTGGAAACTAGTGCTGAAGTTGTGTCTAAAAGATACTTTAAATCTCCATCTTTTCCTGCTTCTCTGCCAACTTCTGTGAATGCTTGGAAATGCTGGTGAGAGGGGTGCAGCAGCCTCCAGTCTAACTGGGGTTTTCTCCTGCTGCTGGCTCTGTGGAAGAGATTTTAAGGCTAGTTTGTAAATAGCTCTGCCTAGAAAGACCAGGGTTCAGGAGGATGACATTAACTGATGTGCACAGGCCAGAGACTTGCAGCCAGTTGCTTCTGCAGGCAGCTTGTGTCTGGTGATTGAGCTGAACCATGGCATGCAGAAGGCCCTCCGGTTTGGAGTGAGAGTCTCAGCAGTGCCAAAGAGCAATTACCCCTTCCCTGTGAAAACTAAGTGTCCTGTTTACTGTTTGAACTGGCTGACTTGAAATCCTTTAGTCTGTGCTTTTAAAAGGTCTTGAATACTGTGCAGGCATTAACAAGTCTTGGTGATGACCCTAGAATGCTGCTTGGTAAATAGGATTACTCTTGCTTCTGCAAAGAGGGCACAAGAGGTGAGGGGATGTGGCTGTCCATCTCCGTACCTGCATTGGTGTTCCTTGCTTCTGCTGCCATGCTGGAAGAATGTGAGAACTTTGTGCCTCTCCTCACAATGGCACTGCTTGTCCTTGAGTTACCAGTCTGATTTATTAGAGGAAACTGAATCAGCACATAATGCTCACCTATGTATGCTACTGCTGCTTCTCCTGCACAGTAGGTGTGAGCTTGGAAAATACTTTGGAGGAGAAGCATAAACTGGACTTTGTTGAAATACACCAACTCACCTGGAGTTTCCAGAACCTGTGCGTGTATTTGGCAAGCAAAATATCTTAACTTTCAACTTGTAGTATTTGGAAGCACAGGATGGTTATGTGAGCATGCCCTCATGAGGCTGGGAGATGGAAATGGCATTTGGGGTACTGTGTGGAGTGAGTGGAGTCTTTGGAAACAGCAATAGGTGAAATTATTTAGAAGCATAAGTGGTGGTCATACTGCTTGCCCAAAGGTCTTTAGGTCTTGTATTATTATGCTCTCCCTAATTATTTCCAAGGTTATAAATTCAGCCAGGATACTGAAATGGGTTCACCCAAGACCAAGAACTGTGGTTTAGTATTCCTACTAGTACCTTCAGTTATTAATCAAACATGTTTAAAATACCGGCTGATGCCACTTTTTATTTCTGACTTTCTGTTCCCAGTAGTCAGTAGATATCTTGATATGCAGGGTTTCAGCATTTCAGAGAGTTCTTATGCTAAATCAGCTCTTTACTCATTTATTTCTTCCCTTACTCTTTAAATGTTAGCAGTTGTGACAAAGCCTGCTATTGACTTGGATTGGATTCTAAATACTGACTCACATCCAAATTTTGCAATTGGTTCCATTTGTTACAATGGGTGGAACTAATTCTCTAGATCCAAGTGCAATTAGATGAATCTAGATCATAATTCTGGGCATTGCAACCCAAAAATATGAAGATTATTTTGCTTTATCTTCTTGTTCTATTGAATAACAGTAGTCCAGTGCTAGCCTTTCCTGTTCAAAATCTATTATGAGCCACCTCAAAGGTGAATGAAACCTATACAGAAAAAGCACGACTACCTATGAGGCAACAGCATGTCTTCACAAGTTTTCAGAACCAAAGCAGTGGAGGAAGGTGGAAATAAATACCTTGGAGAACTTGCAAACAATCCTCTTTTATTATTTTTTTTTCCTTATATCCTGGCTTTTGTATTTTAACCCACATCAGATTGTTTTGATTAGCTGTTTTGCCTCTCACTGTTGTGAAGTGCACAGCAATGGTCTAGAGTTAAAATGCACAAACCAGTTTCACCATGGCTTTATCCTGCTAGTGTGATGCAGGAACTGTGTAGTACCTCATCAGCATTGGGAAGACTCTGGGACTAATAATTCTATGCTGGCATGGAGAGAACACACGGCTTCTTATTCTCTGTAATGGCTACTAAGTGATGCTCCTCTGTAACAATCCCAGTACAAAGCAGAGAACAATGCTGCTGCCTCTGTAGCATGGAAGAGAACTTAACTCTGTTTCTGTAGCATCACTGTTCCAGCATGAAGCTGAAATTTTTAGTATCTTAGAACTTTTAGGTTTGTTACTGTTCTGCTAAAATAAAAACCTGAGCTCATGAGTGACCCTGTGGTGAGAGTGTTGAATGACTTGTTTGCTTTTTGGGACTGATTCATAAAATAGGCCCAGAGGAAACAACCAGGAACACATGCTATTCATAAAAATGCCTCCAGAGAATAGCTCATTTCTTTTTCTCTTCCAATGGTATTGTCAGGCTTCAGTGTACTTGAAAACAGACCTGACACAGAGTACAGATAAGTTAATGAAAAGGTGAAGAGTGGTTGGTTGGTTGTTTTGGGGGTTTTGTTTTGTTTTGTTTTTTTTTTATTCTCAAAGAATAATCATGACTTCTAATTAAACCCTTGTTTAAATTGGAATTCTCTTTAGCATCCCTTACTGTAGTTTTGAAGAGCTTTGTCTGCTTGCTCCAGATCTTGAAGAACAGAAGATAATACCTGGAGTTTCTGTGTAGCTGCAGGAGAATAAACAAGTATTAGATTTATGAACAAGGTATACTCATGTAGTGTCAGGAGAGTCAGCTATAACTCCTTTACTCTACAGAGTCCTGGGGAAACAGCTGGAGCACTGCGTAAAATTTGCACTTGGGTACATTTCAGGGAAGACGTGGACAATGGGGAGATGGCAAAGGAGAGCAGGGAGAACAATTGTAGATCTTGAAAGCATAACCCCAGAACAAGGAGTGCAAAAACCTGACTATATTGGAATTAAAATAAAGCAAGTGCAACAGAATTTTAAAAGTATATAAGCAAGTCTTATGCAGAAAGGGGGAAAAGATACTTTTCTGCATAGTAATGGAGGTAGGATGGGGAAAAAAGCGCTTAAATTAAAAACAAAGAACCATGCTAGACACTTACAAAAACCTTCCAGTCGTAAAGATATTGATGTGGCAGCATCTGGGAATGTCATGGAGTTCCTGCTCACTAGAGGCTTTTAAGGCTATTTTGAACAAGTTTGGCTAGTCTGATATATTTCATGCTCAGCTACCAAAAGTGATCAAAATCTGCCTAGGACATTTTCTGATAACTGTCTAATGCGTCCTTCAAATTTCTGAGTCATGGCAAATTTATCCATGCTACCTTTGCAAATCTAAAACCTTAGAATAGAGAAAAAGATTTATTTTAAGCCAAACTACCTCTTCTGTTTACTTCAGTAACTTTTGGATTGTATTTGCAGATACAATGGAGAGACAGTAAGCCAGGTAAAGATGTATGAGGAGTTGATGCCTGAGACCTCAGCTGAGATGGGTGCTTTGAAATCATGTAAGAGGGAACTGAATTACTCAGTCAAAATGTAATTCTCATGGTGTTTAGTTCAGATTAACCCCAGAGGGAAATATTAACTGGTTTTCCCAACACTAATGCTTAATAGACCAAAAAATATTTTTCCCTCTGGGAGATATTTAAAAGTGAATTGGACAAATTGCTGGAAAATGTAGGGTTCTGTACATTTAGAAGACAAGTTCCATACAGTCAGGGCATCTGAACTGGGATTAGTTTCTATTTTGTCACTGATTTATTGTTTACTTGTGTTTGATTTTATTTTAAGATTTACTGTTGGGAAGAGAAGCACTGAGAAACTTTGACTGGAAGGTCTGAAGTGATGTAGGATCTAGTCCTACTCTTGCTTTCTGGTTTCAAGCCAATGTTTCAGATATATTGTGTATGCAATTTAGCGATAATAATACTAAAGATATACTTAAGCACATAAATAACTGTGTTTGGAAGTTTAGTAGCTAAAGTCTATAACAAAACTGTGAGCTAGCAATTATTCTCAGGTGCTCTGGCTATGTGCTTATAGCTCAGCTGACTCCCTGCTCTTTTGTTTTTAGAAGGCAGTATGACATGTCTAACACCTGCATATAGGGAGTTGCTTCTATGACTCTCTCATGTTAGAGGCAACAGTATAATAAAAATGGTGCTTTTTCTTACATATTGGCTTATAGGTCTTCAAATCCTCTTTGTTTGAGAAGGTAGCAATGTCTATTCTTTTACATTTCCTGTACAGATATCTCTTCAGGAGCTTCCCCATAGCTGTGCTCCAAGAGTGTTTTTTTAAGTGGTGCAGTGGGCATGCAATCTGGTATGATCTGGCTCCATTTTTAATATTTTTTTTTTTCCAGAGAATAGCTTAAATTGGCTGTAGTGTTTGGGGTTTGGTTGGTTTGGGGATTTTTGTTTTATCCCCCCACTCCCTCAACCTTTTTATCCTGTAGAATACTACACTTGGAAGCACACTCTTGGGATTAGGAGAGAATATGATTTGAGACCATTTTAGGAACCTGAACGCATACAAGTCCAGGTGACCTGATGAGATCCATCCGCGGGTCCTGAAGGAGCTGGCAGATGAAGTTGCTAAGCCACTGGCCATCATATTTGAAAAATCACGGCAGTCAGGTGAAGTTCCCAAAGACTGCAAAAAGGGAAATATAACCCCATTTTCAAGAAGGGAATAATGGATGACCCAGGGAACTACAGACCAGTCAGCCTCACCTCTGTGCCTGGCAAAATTTTGGAGCGAATTGTCCAGGAAGGCATGCTGAGGCACATGAAAAACAACAAGGTGCTTGGTGACAGCCAGCATGGCTTCACTAGGGGGAAATCCT